>CM026203.1:28891593-28921848 GCA_014839995.1 Xenentodon cancila | reverse complement strand
ACACACACACACACACACACACTCTCACACCACACTCACACACACACACACACACACACACTCACACACACACACACACACTCACACACACACACACACTCACACACTCTCACTCACACACACTCACACACACTCACACACACACACACACACACACACACACACACACAGACATGACTTGTGTGTAGTTGAGCCCAAAATAAATCATCTCATGCCAAATTTTTGTTTGCATGCAAAAAGTTTTGTTCAATTAAGAGATGTGTTTTGACTGCAAATAAATTATTTCAGCTTCGTGGTTGAAGTCACCGTAAGACAAATGAAACTTCCTCTGGAGCAGCACGCGTCCTTGTGAAACGAGCCTTTTCCTTCCGAAGCCATGAAGCTGTTTCTATCTCTTTTTCTTACAACATCTTCCTTCATTTAAAATTACCTTTCACTCCTAAGATAATAGCTCAATTCATTTAGGAATCGATAACGTATTATCTGACCAGTAAATGTGGAAAAGCAGATGCTTAAAGAGTAAACCTAAGCAATATAACAGATGCTTTAACACAGGTATGTCCAGACGGAACCACTAAATGTGCCATTTGGGAAGATTTTGGCACCGTTTGACCTTCCTCAGGTATCAGACTGGAAATCTAATTATATTTTGCTTATGGTTATTCATGCTATCCAAATAATACTATACGTTGTTCCGTTCAAATACAGAAAAAATGTTGAAATATCCCTGAAACCCATCAGTTGATTGACAGCCCCCTCAATCAGCCAGAGTCAAGAGAATCAAAGGAAACCAACCGAGTAAACCTTAGAAACACCAGCGATGATTCAGAACCTTAGAAACACCAGCGATGATTCAGAACCTTAGAAACACCAGCGATAATTCAGTTTTTGTCGGAGATCTGCTTCACCCTAAAACCGCCAGGACCTCTGAGTCACCAGAGCTCCTCTGCAGCTGTAAGAAGAAGCTGTAGTTTTACAACTAAACTGCAGCATTTCAAGGTCCACAGTCGAAGCTGGACGTGGCGGCGGCGCCACAACAAGCACAGGTTTAACTGATTTACCGCATCTGTCTGTAAACCGCCAGCGCGCGACATGGTTTCAGATTTTGAAGAAGTCACTGAATCAGAAGCCGCCAGTGGAACTGTAACTTCAAGGTCACGATGTGCACTACAACGTGGAGTCTACGGAGCCAGTACAGATTTGTTCTCGAGGTGGGATGCAAGGGGGAAGACCCAGGGGAGACCCAGGGGAGACCCAGGGGAGACCCAGGGGAGACCCAGGGGAGACCCAAGCCTCCCAACACCTTCCTCCGGCTCCTCCGGAGGATGCCCAGGGCATCCCAGGCCAGCCCTGAGATGTCCCTCCAGTGTGTGCTGGGTCTTCCTTGGGGCTTGGACTGCCTCAAACACCTCAAGTAGCCCAGCATCTGACTGTGACACCTGAGCAGCACATCACTGGCATATTTGTCACATGCTGCAGATTGTGGAGTTACTTCAATCGGGTATGTGTGCTGTATCCTGGTGAAATCAGCATGCTCTCGTTGTGTACTTTACGATTCTGGAAATGCTCTTACACTCTTGTCCAAACGTACTTGTATCGTTCAAGCAAACGTCGGAAAGGAGCCCTCGTGTGGCTGGTTGGGGTAAAGTTCAGCTGCTGATCATTTCAAGGGACCCAGGCAGCATGTTGGCGTGTGATGATGATGATGTGCAGACTTTACCTGGATGACGGGGTTTGTCGAGCTCCAGTAAAACACGCTCCTTTGAAAAGGAGTTTGTGACCACTGTTCCTTACTTGAACTCAACAGAGACGTAGAGGAGATAAGAGGTGATACCGGAGTATTTGGACTCAAGACGTACTATAAACAAACATTGCTCAGCTGTTTTGTCCAAGTATTAGTACATAACATTGTCTTGAGTAACAGCAAATGTTTTTAGAAGTTTCCATATCAACGTTGCTTCGGATGAAAAATCCCTGAAAACCCAAATCTCCCGGTCCCAGCAGCCTGCTCGTGGCTTGTATTTGTAATGTGTCTTTAATCGCTTGAACCTTTTCTAGTGAAGAATGGCTTCGTTGCCAGCTGTTTTCCTGGGATTGCTTCCTGTAAGTGTGAATAAACTAGTGAACGAGCCACCTGACCTGTCTTAGGAGGTAAGTCGGCGCTTCTGACCTAACTGCCAGACATCTCCATGTTCTCTTTCAGTCCAAGCACGACGGCAGCGATGACTTCGTTGGAGACGTGGGCGCATCTCGAATGGGAGCGATCGCAAACGGCGTCCCTGCAGCACAAACTAATCTGTTGCGTTTCATTAACTCGTATGATTCATTCACTGTTCCAAGACGTTTCGAGATGCTCATCTGCTTAATGGCTTTTCTCATTAGGATTCTTTTAAAAATAGAAGCTTCTGTTGAACTTACAAATGCTGAGCAGACGCTTAAATCTTTTATCATCTTTCAGTTCAAAGGAAGACTCGAGAAAGTTCTTCTTCATCAGTCACAGATTATATAATGAGTGCATGCGTCCAGATGTCATCGTCGATGGGAGGTTCTGCAGAAGAACGTTGCCTCGAGCAGCATCGCCTTCTGTTCGGACAACTCTTCGTCCGTTTCGTGCAGATAACCGGATAGATTTGTTTAATTTACGGCTCAAACCCAAACGGCCACCTAAAGACTGAGAACACTATCAATGACCACAGGATAAAAGTCCTTCTTCAGACTTTTGTCCTCCATGAAGATCCAGAAGAGTAAAATGTGAAGAATTTTAAACTTCTTTTTTTACTGTTGTGCCGCGTGAATCTGGAAGCAATTTGTCTTTGAATGGAAATCATGACGGCAGGTTACAATTATCATACAGAGGATCCCCCGACACACGCACGCGCACGCACGCGCACGCACGCGCGCGCACGCACGCACGTCTCAGAGCTGGACCCCAGCTGGTTTGACATCAAACCGTTATTTTTGATATTATTGACGACTCACGTTCTTTGGGCAGAAAACCGTTTCCCACCAGCTGCGACTCCTGTCACAGACAGCGGTATTGTCTGAGGTCATTTCATGTTGAGCGCTTTCAAACCGTGCAGCCAAACGCAGTTTTGGCTCAGTGACAGGATGAAACCTCCTACCAACCCACTGCAGACATCTTTTCTTCCTGTCTCGCGCACCGTCTTTCAGTTTTCCTTCTGGTTTTTCTTTCAAATAAAACCAAATGCGAAGCCGCATCTGCTGCAGAGATGGACATAAGTGTCAGGAAGACACAAAGCCATGTGACAGCTGAATGCAGAAGTGAAGCAAATTCAATTATTACAGAACATTATGAGGACACTGAGGGTCTTGTGATAACAGCCTGCGAGAATGCTCAGACAAATGTGGAGACTCGATGTTAAGGCCTTGTTTTATTGTGTTTTTCTTCTTCTTTAAAGGCCTTTTCTTTCTTTCTTCTTATGGGCCTAAAAATAAATTCTCTTTTAATGCAGCTACACCACACTAACCCCGATCTCCCGCCCTGTTCCAGCTCCTCCTGGTTTGTTCCTAAACTTCTAAGTATCCTCCACCAGTCCAGATTCAAGGAAAGCCGGGAACAAATGTCCTGAGCGGTAAATTCACATGTTGTTCACATGTGAGATCGCCTGCTGCCAAACCGTCCGCGTTAATGTCCATCTGCCTGTCCAATCAGCTCCCGTCCAGCTGCCTCTTTGGCAGACAGTGGAGCTTTCTCCGTCTTTAGTCTACCCACTACAATGAGGGGAATGAATATGTGTATATATGATAAAATACATTTAATTGACAAAATGTCATTAATGGTTTCTGGAAAAGATAGACTGGCACCGTGTCCAGGTTTGAACCCTCAGCCCTTCATCTGTAAACAGCTTTATTAGTCTTTAGCAGACCCCTGTTACACTGAACAGGACGAGAGGGATGGATGGACGGACGGATGGATGGACGGATGTACGGATGGATGGATGGACGGATGGATGGACAGATGGACGGATGGACGATGGATGGACGGATGGACGGATGGATGGACGGATGGATGGATGGACGGATGGATGGACAGACGGATGGATGGACAGATGGACGGACGGATGTACGGATGGATGGATGGACGGATGGATGGACAGATGGACGGATGGACGATGGATGGACGGATGGACGGATGGATGGACGGATGGACGGACGGATGTACGGATGTACGGATGGATGGATGGATGCATGGATGGATGGATGTTTATGGATGGATGGATGGATGGATGCATGGATGGATGGACGGACGATGGATGGACGGATGGACGGACGGATGGACGGACGGATGGATGTTTATGGATGGATGGATGTACGAATGGATGGATGGATGTACGGATGGATGTACGGATGGATGGATGGATGGACGGATGGATGGATGGATGTACGGATGGATGCACGGACGGACTGACGAATGGATGGATGGATGGATGGACGGACGATGGATGGATGGATGGATGGACGGACGATGGATGGATGGATGGACGGATGGATGTACGGATGGATGGACGGACGGATGGACGGACGGACAGACAGATGGACGGATGGACGGACGGATGGACGGACGGAGGGATGGATGGACTGTGGACTGTGTGTGAAGCCTTGAATAGTTTGAGTCTAATCTTCAGTACATTTAATCAAAACTTTCTTTTTTTAAACAAAAAGATCTTTGCCAATGGAAAAAGAAAAATGTCTTGACTAGAATTCCTAGAAAATAAAGATTATGTCGTGATACCGTTAAACAAGCCGCACCACCTTAGGGACGTTACAGCTTTGCACTACCTGCACATGCAGGATGATGTGAATGTCAGTGGAGGCTGCGGGGCTGCGGGGGCTGCGGGGGCTGCGGGTGCTGCGGGGGGCTGCGGGGGCTGCGGGGGCTGCGGGGGGCTGCGGGGGCTGCGTAATGCTGCTCTGGTCTGGGTCTGTGATGTCACAGTACCTGCAGATCAGTAAAACATTTTTAGAGCTCGTTAATGAAATTGAATTTGTTATAATTTGCTTTAGTGATGCCAAGTGTCATTCCTAATCATGGAAATCAATTCAGACCACAAAACAAATAAATGTCAATAAAAGAACCTTGATGCCAAGTGTAAAAAAAACCCAAAACAAAACACAAAACTGAGACGTTGCAGAGATGTGTCCTACATAATTCAACAACCAACCAGAACAACAAATGTGATGAAAGACAGAAAAACAACCGATATCTGTGAGTGTGTTCAAAGGTCTGCAGGGGATTACCTGCAGCTCAGTGGGACGGTGTGTTTTGTTGAGGTCTGATATTGGCAGCGTGACAGCAGGCGTCCGTTCAGGCCGTAGCAGAAACGGGCCGGCCGGGTGGCTCGGCAGAAACAGCTGGCAGCGACTCCATCAACAAACTGCTGTCCTGGCTCAGCTGCCTCATTCCCTCAGACATTACAGTGAAAATCCCTAATAAAAGACGGGCTTTGATTGTGCCTCAGACATTTCAAAACTGTTTTGGGAACACGTTTAAATGTCAGCACTGTTTTATTTTAGTGGGTATTTCATTCTGCTCTATTTTCCTCTAACTCGCCATCTTTCTTTGAAATCTTTTTGATGTTTTCTGGGTCCTTTTTGAAGAAGAAGAAGAAACTGACGCTGTGATCATCCAGAAGTTTGTGACATTTGTTTTGGGCTGGTTCTTGGCGGTTCCTGTTGGTTCCTGCTGGTTCCTGGCGGTTCCTGCTGGTTCCTGCTGGTTCCTGCTGGTTACTGGCAGTTCCTGGCGATTCCTGCTGGTTCCTGGCGGTTCCTGTTGGTTCCTGCTGGTTCCTGGTGGTTCCTGCTGGTTCCTGGTGGTTCCTGCTGGTTCCTGCTGGTTCCTGGCGGTTCCTGCTGGTTCCTGGCGGTTCCTGCTGGTTCCTGGTGGTTCCTGCTGGTTCCTGGCAGTTCCTGGCGATTCCTGCTGGTTCCTGGCGGTTCCTGTTGGTTCCTGCTGGTTCCTGGCGGTTCCTGCTGGTTCCTGTTGGTTCCTGCTGGTTCCTGGCAGTTCCTGCTGGTTCCTGTTGGTTCCTGCTGGAGCTGCAGTTAATTCTGATCCACTATGTTACTGTCAGTGTTGCTGTCACTATTAAACCACTTTTCAGACCGCTCTAGCAGCTTTTATTTTTTTCAAAAAAGCGACTAGCGACAAATCCAGTGACTCCTTCAGGTGTTGTTGAGATTTTTGGCAACTGTGGTGTGAAAGCACGATTCGTTCTTTGCTGGTTTCTCAGCGAGACGCTGGTGCGCCTGCGGGTCCCTTGCCTGTACAACAGCACTCAGCCCAGTGATCCTGCAGAAGCTCGTCCCTGCTCCCGCCGGACATGTTCACCCGCCGCGTCGGCACGAGTGGCCATGAGTGAAGCCCCCACTGGCGGATCCTGCACTGGCCCAGCGCTACTGATGGGTGTTTTATTCATTTATACGTACAGGTTGATGTCATGGAGACACAGGCTCTTGTTTTCAAGAGAGACCCGTTTTACACAATACAAAATATGATCAGTTAATGATTTAAAAATCATATAAAAATATGCAATGTTGCTCAAAATCAGGAGTTGCTTAGACATAATCAATATGGTTATAAATACAAGCATAAATTCATTTCGAACAGGAGATTATTATTATTATATCACTAATTATTGTACTATTTAATAATTATTCAATGGCACTGCACTGGGCTATAGTCAGGATAAATAAACATGGTTAGAATTGTGACATTAAAAAAGAATCAACAAAAAGAGAGTTTTTTTCAATACTTTCTCAACTTTTTCTCACTTGAGGTCGTCTTATGCTGCAGTTTGGAACCTGATTCACCGTTTCAGGTGTTCAACGAACGACGGTTCTGTTTAATCTGAACATTGTCGCCATAAAGCACTTCAGGTTCATTTAACATTTTTGTCAAATATGGTTCTTTTGTCTTTGGCTGGAACCAGTGAAGAGAAAAAAGTCCGAGGCCTCATCAGATCTGAGGACGGCAAAGAGAACTGAGCAAAGCCCGGAAACCTGCTGAGTCTTTCCGTCACCTTCTCTTCACACCTCCCCGCTGACACGATTAATGTTTTAACAGACGTGTCTACAAAGACAGGCTTCTTCAATCTGTGGTCTGCATGCAACACTTGCGACATGCAGAGTCCAGAACATTATACACTTTCTATTATTAAACAGAAAGAGGAAGAGAGAATGGGGTAGTTGGGGTTCGGGGGGCCTCTTCCTCTTCCTCCGGTTCATCCTCTTGCAGTGTCATGAATGAGCAGGTTCCCGGCAGACCAAATGGAGAAGTGTTGCCTGGGTGTGTGCAAATAGTTCAAGCAGCTCTCTTATCATTCATGTTTTTTCGTTGTTTTTTTTTACCCATTAAGTAGTTTACTTCTTCTTTTGCATCGTCACTTCAGGTTTTCTGCCAGAACATAAGATGTGAAAACTGGTTCAAGATCTGCAGTAGTAAAAAAAGAAAGAAAGAAACGGTGATCCTCCCTTTTCCAATGAATTCACACTGAGAAACAGAGAAGAGTAAAGATTTAGTTTGACCGACCTCGCAGCAAAGGTCACCGAGGGTGAATGCAGAAGACCTTGTGTGGATTCATACATGACATACTCTGATACCTCTGATACCTCTGAAGGACGAAATGTTGAGGATGAAAAGCCACTTCTGTTCACACCTTGACGATAAAGGTGCCCTATCTTTGCAAGCTCTCTCTAGATGAACTCCTTTCTGTTTCCTGAGAGTTCAAACTCCAATAAAAGACACATTTTGGTAGTTTGCTTCAGTGATCTGACTCCTTTAGCCGTTGAAGCCTCCCACTGGACACTGGGAAAACCCCTCGTGAAAAGATATATCACATCTCATATCAAAGCACACCTGATAATTCCCTTTTTTAGACATTCATGGTTCCTAAATGATGAAGACGGATGACTTTTTATTATCTTTCAAATCTTTGTGTTGCACCAACATGAGGAGATCATTATTGTTTATTGGTGACCGTGTTTTAAGTTTTATTTTGAGTTGTTTAAACTGAGCCATAATGACTTGTTAGACTTATCCTCAATAGAGAATTGGACAGATAATATGAATAAGAAGTGGTTCATTATGTTTTGTTTTTTGTTTGGTTGTCTGTCCACCAGCGATTCAGCATATAACCCACAAGACTTGTTAGGAGCTGGAACCTTATCTGCTGAATTAGATTCCATCAGGAGCTACTGGTTTTGACACCACCGTCCCCAGCAGACTGATGTCCATGCTGGGACCAGGATGTCCGTCACCAAATGTCCAGATGGATTAAGGACTTTTTTACTCATACCGGCCTCAGTCAGTCAGGTTGGGGTCCTGTCCCTCCTCGGTCCTGACACTCAACAGTGGAGCCCCACAGGGCGGCGGGTTGGGCCCACTGCTCTGCACCTTGAACACTCAAGACCACACAACACAAGCACAATAATTAAGTTTGTGATGACACCACTGTGGTGGGACTGCAGCCTGCTGAGATGAAGTCTGGAAACTGACTGCACGGTGCTCAGATAATAAAATTCAATTTAATTCAGCTTTATTTTTAAACCACCAAAACATGACAAATGTCATCTCAAGGCACTTCAACAATGCAGTTCAACTCATTCCAAATTAGTCCAATTAATACAAAGCCAATTAAATGATAATTATTATTCAAAGCTAAGGAAACCAACCGATTGCATCTAGGCGACTGTGGAAAGAAAAAACTCCCCTTTAACAGGAAGAAACCTCTGGCAGAACCAGACTCATGAAGGGTAAAAGAGGTGAGAACAGCAACAGATAAGGAACACCTGCTTGAAGACGGAACGCTGGTTTATAACAACAACAATAGTGTCATTAATAGTTGGAGTAGCAGAGAATAGAGTGAGGAGAGGTGCATCATGGGAGATCCCCCGCAGTTTGGGCCTAATGAACCTGATAACTGAAGGATCTACCTCCCACTCTACTTCTAGAGCTTTATATGTGAGGAGAAGGATTTAAAATTCGATTCCGGAGTTATAGGTAGAAAATGAAGCGAAGCTAAAACTTGTGAACTATGATCTTTGTTGCTGGTTCTCCTCAGAACCCTGGCTGCAGCATCTTGGATGGGCTGCAGGTAATTCCTTCACCCTCTGGATCCTCTCACCATCTCATAACCACACGAGCTGACAGGCAGTTTGACAGGACACGAAGAGGCTGTGCTGAGAGTCCGGATGGCAAACAAGAACCAGCAGCCTTCATCGTCTGTTTAAGTTCCGAGCTGAGATGGGCAGAGCTTGTGTTTGAACGTGCTGTTATCAACGGGAGGTTACTGACAGTTGAGTAGATGCTCCTCAGTGACAAGAAGGCTGCCAAAAATGCATCAGCGTGATCAAGGAAGCTTTGTGTTTGTCCATCCACAGGGATCATCGCATGTCTCTGCCGCAGCTGCTGTCTTGGCCGCTGTGGCAGTAGATGTTGCCGGGACAGACGCGTGTATTTACCTGCTCGTTCACAGTCAGGGCGGGCATCTGCTGCACGCAGCAAATGTTAGAATAAATATCACATGGTGCTTATTTTGACAAATTTACCAATTTAATTAGCCTTTATTGGCGTGTTTTTGAAGATTATTACAGAATTCTGTTAGTGTGCATCAGGTTCTGGGCGATATCCCGGCAACGTTTGCAGCTTTGCCGCCGTTTCTTGATACGAGCTGTGGTCAGAGGTGTGCACGTGTTTTTGTGAGTGCGTGTTTCTGAAGAAAACCTTCCTTCTCAAACGTTTCTCCACTTACACAGAAGTGCTGAGTACACGCGAGAGGAAGTGGGATGCTTGTGTGGAACCAGATAGCGAGTATCTGTGCGTGATCAGGCCCGTCGGCGCACTCTGCCGCCTGCCTTGTCGTGAATGGGCTGCTGTTTCTTTGTCAGAGGCTGGACACCGTGCGTGTGGCCGCTGATAGTACACTGGAGCTGAGCAGTGTTGTTCTGCTGTCCGGATTGTTTTTTTATCTGTCCTGACTCAGCACACAACCGAAGGTTTTCACACACTCGCACCAGCAACTGATTTCCCCTCTGTTGAAACCCAACGGCAGCACAAACGGGCACCATAAACGGATCCCTGCCGCAGGACAGATTAACCATTATTTCCTGGATAACTGTCATTATTACAGCAATCGTGCTGTAATAGGTTGAAATTAGAAATGTTTTTTTAAATACACAATTATTGTTGTAATTGGCATGCTGCAACTCGAATGGTTTCAATCATGTTTCATTGATAAAACTCAGTCCCCGGCGTGTCTGGTCACTGTCCGGGTTTTTCAACACAGCAGCGTCGGGGAGATGTCGGCTGGGCTTCCGCAGGTAGAAGCTCCCCGGCTTTCTAAGCACAGCAGCAGCGGCTTTGCTGCGTAGTTTCTGCCCTACATCGAGTGAACACACGTTCAAACCAGGGCTTGTCCAGCCAGGCTCTGCCTCCCCGACCAGTGTGGCTGAAAACCACGGTGCAGCCAGGCAGCCAATCAGGCTGCGCGCTGCGTGTCACCGTCCTGGCGGACTGATTTCATCCTCTGCATCCTCGGATCCCCGTTACATCTGAACAAAGTGTCCCACCTCCCGTGTGATTCACACAGCACAGCGGCGCGGAAACAAGAGGACGCGGAGGCAGCACGGATGATGACATGTGTAAACTGCGAATGCACACAGACAGAAACGTGCACGCGCATCCTTTGGCCTAGTTAATGGGCCAAACATATGGATGGCTCTAATGTGTAACACGTCCACGGGCCTGATTCCACTCCCACATCTTACTATGAAAGTGTGAAGACGCTCAACAGTTTAACTAAACAGACATTACAACGAAACTAACAACTAAAACCAAACACTTTTACCAGATGTGGAATTGAAACACTCAGCAGTGAAGTGCAGGAAAAGAAATGAGTTGTTTTTTATTTTTTATGGTCTCTGGAACCACAACCTGAACAAAGAAATAAAAGAGGGACTTGCTCTAGTAATTGACTCCTCTCAGAGAATCATTGCCAGGGAAGGAAAATAGATGTCCGTATTAAAAGTGAGAGGAAAAAGAAGCTCATCAGCTCGTGCAAGAAGAGCATCAGTGATGTGGGCGGAGAAGAGCATCATATGTATCATAAAACCTTGTGTGGAACTGCTGATGGTGAGGATGGAGACGTCCAGGGGGAACCTGGTATCTTGACCTTCTTAAACACTTGGAAGACGAAAGCAGTCAACTTTCATCTCGTCATCAAATTAGAGGGGGTTATAAATGCTCTCCCCTCGTCTTCTACGTCCACCTGAGCAGCCCGTCTCACAAACCATCAATACTTATGGCTGAACTTACTTAAAACACCAAGTAAGATTAGACTGTAATTAAAAAAAAGATATAAAATTGCAATTATACTAAAGAACAAACCCCACGTAGCTGGTGCTTTGTTTTATGGTGTTTAGTACACATGGTCTGGAGATGGGCGCAACGGGCACATTTGTCTTTTTAAAAGCTGGTTTCTATGTAGGAAAAAAAGTGTGCACGTGGTTTTTGTGTCCGTGTGTCGGCTTGAGCATCAGAGTCTTTCCAAGGTGACGCAGCTGCGGCTTGTGTTCAGGAAGCCTGAACCTCCCCTCAAGGGTCTCCACTCCTGATCCGAAACACCTCGGGGATTCTTCTCCACCCTTGAGGATATCCATGATGGTTCTGACGCACGGTTTTGCCTGTTCCATAAATGATCGGGATCCAACCTGGAACCTCCTGCCTCCACTTTACTTATTTTAGGTCAGTCAAAGCATTCGTTGGTCTCCTTGGGCTTGTTTGTTCCTCTAATTTATAAAAGACATTTTATGATGAAAAATGGGACAAAACAACAACAGAAAAGTATTTTCTTCTGGCAATGTTAACTTGATCTTTAAGGTCTTTACAGGGTTCTAGGGTTCTTGCAGTTCATTCAGGGTACTCGGACTATGAACTTGGCCTTAAAAAGAAAGTTGAGAAAAAGCTGTTAAAACTAAATTTAAGGCCAGAGGCCAAAACTGCTTTAAAGAATAGATGTAGACATTTAAGGAACCGTGTTGCTAAAAGACATTTACTGCATAGATGACGGGAAAACTCCATTTAATTGCAAGTTGAATGTGTTTTTTGATTTTTCCACTTGGATTTGGTGCCCCCCCCCCCCCCCCCCCCCCCCCACACACACACACACACACACACACACTTTCTGGGAAACACCACAATAGTTCAGAGATTTCAAAGAACTTGAGACAAACTGCAGAACTGGAAGAAACTGCAGAGGAATCTCACACACATGTTGGAGCTCATGAAGGTTCCCGTAGGAATGAATCAACTGCCAGATGATTCACACGCTGACAGAACTTTGTGGAAATGAGGCTCAGAGCAAACTGACGGGCTGAACATCTTTGAAAATAATCAGGTTCTGGGGAAAAGGTGGCGCCGCGTTAGTGGGCTTGACACGCAGAACAGTAGCAAACTATTTAATGAGATGTTGAGAACAGGAACCGAGACCTGATTGGCCTGAAGAATGTGTGCAGAAAGATCATTAACTGTGTTGGAATGAAAATGGTGAATGAAGCAGTATTGACAGCGTGGGAAAGAGGAAGAAGGCGACGACGGGCAGGAAAACCATACTTCAGCCATAAAGGATGTAAGACATGAGGGACGTAACGGAAAAGATCCTCCTCGTTTCATTTGCAGCTTTATTCACAGACACATACGGTCTGTTTTATCTTCAAAACACACCCAGACAAAGCCGAACTCTGTTTACCTCTTCGGGCTCTTTAATTTTTTTTATTTGTAGTTCAGTGTGCATCGTGTAAGGGAAATTGAGAAATATAGTTTCTTAAGTTAGTTATTATAGTGTCTTTTGCTATTATCTGTTGCTTGTTCATTGTTCATTGTTCATTCAGTACTTTTCACTCAGTCTGTTTTCTCACTTGCATACTGGTGGAGGATGGTTCCCACAGAAGGTAATCATAAGTCCCCGGTAGTTGCTGGAGATAAGGAGTAAGGAGGGAACTATATTTCTGCAGGGAGAGAACAATCCCTGTTTGTGCTCAAGGACATGCAAGTGTATAAGATCTGTGTGTAATTAATCAATGCAGACTCACTCTGCCGACTGTGTTCAACTGTGTGATTCTCAGCTGTACAGCTTAATAAACTTCTCAAAAACGGAGCTCTCCTGTACCGTAATTATTTAACAGAAATAATTTCCACAACATTTTGTCGTCACGAACAGGATTCCACACGTGATTTCCGGCGGACGAGAAGACCTGGTGACTGATCATCCTGAGGCCAAATTGCCGCAGCCCTGCCGCCTTTGACGGACAATTGGGGACTGGGTTGGACCGCTCCGCCTGGACCACTGCTGGAATCCTAAAGATCCTTCCCTTGGAAGTGATCTGAAGCGCGATACGGTGAGCTCTTTTCATTTTGATTGTCTGGGTAAAGGGTTAGGGGGGGGGGATAGACGCGGGACTCTGATTCCTCCTGTGGGTGATATTAAGCTTTGACAACACCCAGTGTCAATAAAATAAAGCGCTCCCTGGGGTTTCTTGCTTGAGACAGAAGGTCTCAGGTAAGAAACAAAAATTTAAAGGTATTTTAGCACTTTTGCACCTGTGAAGAGGGACTCACTTAAGGCAGAAAGGCCAGCAGGAGACGATCCTGTCTGAAAATGGGAACTAGCTCTAGTAAACCTAATTCTCCAGACAGTCAAATATGTAAAGTCATCACCAATAAATATGGGCCCGAGTGTGTGGAATGTGTGAATGAATAGTGCCAGAAATTTGGGTTTCCTGAAGGGGGAAGTTTAAGTTTAACGCAAATACAAAAGGTTAAAGAAAAAATTGAAAAAGAATGGGAAGAGTTGAGAAAATCTAAGAAAAAAATAAAGCCAAAACGTCTTTTGGAACTTGAAAAACATCAGAAATGTTTGAAAATGTGGGAAGAAGAAGCTGAAAGTAGAGATAGAAAGTCTAAGATGAAACGAATGGGGGGAGGACAAGATTTAAGTGGGGATGTTGGGAACAGAACTGATAATGCTTCAATTCCTGAAAAAACACAGACTTCACCGCCTGCACCTCCACCATACAACGGTGGTGTTTCACCTCTCTCCCCTTATGCCTCTGTTTCACAGGCATTAAATGCGTTGAAGGTGGATATGGATCTGGACTCATGTCCTCCTCAGGATGTCCCTCCACAGCAACAACCGCTGCCTGCACCAGTACCAGCACCTGCACAACCAGAACTGCAGAGACCCGTGGGAGGTGAGGATGTGTCGTCCTCCGGGAGCACTGGCGTCCGGACCCGAAACCAGGTGAGGCGCCAGGAGCTGAACAACGAGGAGGATGGCCTTCGTAGATGCCCCAGACTCCACCCTGATGGCCCCCATGGTCGAGGTGTCAGGACCAGACGGACCGCTTCTGGTTTTCCGACCATGGTCCCCCACGGAGGTTCAAGATTATGCCAAGCAGCTACCTGATCCAGCTGCAAATGGACATAAGTGTGGTGAAGAACTAGCAGCCTTTTGTAAAGAGTTTAAACGCACTGGTGCTGAACTGCGCAAGATTTTTGCTGCAAAGCTTAAACCTTGTGACCTGGCCAAAATAAAAGGTCAGATGCCGCGAGATGACGTGCGCCTGAAAAACCCAGACTATGACCATCCGAGCAACGATGGATATCGGAGAGCTTTGCATGACCTGGTGGAGGAAGTGAAGAAAGCTTTCCCCCACCGTCCGGACATGTCTGCCCTGCGTCAGCTCATTCAGGGCCCGAACGAGCCAGTGAAAGAATTTCTACACCGAGCAGAGGACGTTTTTAACCACAACTCTGGCCTCACGCGTCCCGCTGACTTGGGTGACGCCCCTGGGCCATGGGAGAAGCTCCTCTGTTCTGCCATGTTGGATGGACTGAGACCTGACTTGGCAGCCCAAGTACACCACTCGTATGTGGGCATGCGTCATGAAGTGCGTTTGGCTGAACTCTGCAGACAAGCCAAACATGCTCAAGATGTGCTGATCGACAGGGAGCAGAAAACAACTGCGAAGAAAGACTCTGAGCTGCACAAGGCCACACTGACTTTGTTCTCTGGCTATGTTCCACCCCGTGGGCGAGGATATTCACGTCGTGGCAGAGGAGGACGCAATGACCGCCGTCCACGCATGAATCCTGGTCGCCCGCGATTTGAGCAGGACCAGTGTTTCCTCTGTGGCCAAACTGGACACTGGAAGAACGAGTGCCCGAAGAACAGGCAGGACCAACAGGCAGACTGAGGGTGCGCGGGGGAGGAGATGACTTCAGAAAGGTTCCTACACACCACCTCGGATGTTCCATCAACGCAGCAACAGGGAAGTGAGATGTCACACACACACACACGGACGCATCACACACACATACCTGTCTCATGAGCAGTATAAAAGGTTTCCAATGTTTGAATTGACTGTGCTTGGCCAGCCAGTCTTTTTGGTAGATACCGGTGCAACAAATTCTGTTTTGCAATATGGAACCCTCACCCCACCCCCGCGGTTGGGTGAGGACTCCATCATATCAGAGTCAGCATCTGGTCATCAGCAGAGAGAGCGATTTACTGGTCCTTTATCCTGCTCCCCCTCAGGGATGCCAGGGTTCTCACACAAATTTCTTTTATCCAAATTATGTCCCATAAATTTGTTGGGCCGAGATTTAATGTGCAAATTGTGTCTCAATGTCACATCTGGGCCAGATGGGCTTGCCATAAGCCAGCCTATTCCTGCCTCAGAGCAAGGTGATGAGACTTACAGTATGGTTAAATACAGCCCCTCTGCCCCGTCGTATGCTTATCAGTGGAAATTGAGCGCGGGACCAACTTCCTCATACTGGGTGAGCCTTTGTCACGCTCGCGTGCACCCAGACTCATCTTTTATGAGGGAGGGAGGGTTGCACTGCATATCGTTCTTCAGCAAAGGTGGACCAGATCCTGATTATGAAAAAGTGTTTTACCGAGACACAAATGATAAACTCACTGTTACACATGTGTTTTGGGATGATTGTTTTTGTGCTCTCCGTGTCTTTGACACCTGAACAACAGAAGTTGTTCCGGATGAGGGGGGAAGTTTTTCCACATGTTTCTCTCTCCAAACCGAGACAGAAACATTGGAAAGATGTTGGTCGGTTCATGTATCGGGCCCATACTATCAGAGACTGGGTTCCGAGCGCTGAGCCTGATGTTGCGTTCTCCCCCTCCCAACGCGCGTTTAAACAGGCCCCGCCCTCTGTTGCTCACTGTCAGCGTACGGTGCAGCTGGTGTGTGAAACTGATTTCTTGTTGGTTCATTCTGAAGTTGCTTCTTCCCCCCCCCCAGCTGTTTTGGACACATTCCCTCCTCAGCTGTGGGCTCAGTCTAAATATGATGTGGGTTTGATTAAAGACTGTGAACCAGTGGTCATTACTCCTAAATCTTCTTTCAGGCCCTGCCAGAAACAGTATCCACTCAAGCCTGAGGCTGTTGAGGGAATTACTCCTGTTTCTGAATCTCTGCTAAAAGAAGGTGTGATGTTCCCTGTCCTACCTCACCTGTCCGCACACCTCTCTTCCCTGTGAAGAAGATTCGCGGGCCAGGTGAACCTGTTGAGTGGAGATTTGTGCAGGACCTCCAAGCTGTAAATAAAGCTGTGACAGCTCGTTCTCCCACTGTGCCTCATCCACACACTATTCTCTCTCAGATACCATCTGATGCCACCCACTTCTCAGTAGTTGATTTGGCTTTTTTCTCTGTTCCAGTACACCCTGACTCCCAGTACTGGTTTGCATTTGAGTTCAAAGGTCGTCCTTACACATTCACTCGTTTGTGTCAGGGCTACACAGAGTCACCTACAATTTATAATGCAGCACTCAGAGACTCTCTTTCTGATCTTTGTTTGACTCCAGGTTCAGTTCTGCTTCAATTTGTAGATGACCTGTTGCTCTGCTCGCCGTCAGCTGACCAGTGCCAGGCAGACACCTTGGCACTCCTCCAACACCTCTGCCTGAAGGGCCATAAGGCCAGCCGTAAGAAACTGCAGTTTGTTCAAACCACTGTCACATTTCTGGGACATGTTATCTCCCATTCTACTCGCTGTCTCTCTGATGCACGAGTAAAAGCCATTCCAGATATTCCAAAACCAGTGACAAAGAAACAACTGATGTCTTTTCTGGGTATGACTGGCTATTGCAGGTCCTTCATTTCAAACTACTCCACCCTGGAGGCTCCTCTGAATGCCTGCATCCACGGTTCTCCGCCGGCTGCTGGAGATGCTGTCCCGTGGACGACCGAGGCGGATGAGGCCTTCTTGGCTCTAAAACAGGCGCTTCTCTCCGCCCCTGCTCTAGCACTGCCAGACCCGAACAAACCTTTTGTCCAGATGGTTGATGAAAAACATGGTTTCATGTCTTCTGTCGTTTTGCAGCAGCATGGTGACAGGCTTCGGCCAGCGGCCTACTACTCTTCAAAGCTTGACCCGGTTGCAGCAGGCCTCCCAACCTGCCTTAGAGCTGTGGCCGCTGCAGAGAAGGCTGTGTTGGCCTCCCGGGGCGTAGTGGGCTACTCTCCTCTCACTGTTATGGTACCACATGCTGTGTCCATCATTCTTTTGGAGCAGAAAACGTCACACCTTTCAGCTGACAGGTGGCTTCGTTACACCTCTGTCCTCCTGGATATGCCCAACGTGACTGTGCAGCGTTGCAACACACTGAACCCTGCCACACTCCTTCCTACAGAGGAAGATGGAGAGCCTCATTCCTGTGATCAAGTTTTGTCTGAGATTTGTTCTCCAGGAGTTGATTTGTCTGACTCTCCTCTCCCAAATGCAGATTTGGTGCTGTTTGTGGATGGCTCTTCCTCCAGAGACTCTCAGGGCTGGAACAGGGTGGGATATGCAGTTTGCTCTTCTTATGCCACCCTTGCCTCTGGCACTTTGCCAGCTCACTATTCTGCTCAGACTGCTGAGCTGGTGGCCCTCACCGAGGCTTGTAAGTTGGCTGCAGGTCAGTCTGTCACAATCTACACTGACTCACGCTATGCTTTTGGAGTGGTACACGACTTTGGATCACTTTGGAAACATAGGAAATTCCTGAAGTCTGATGGTAAGCCCATCCTGAATGCGACACAGGTATCTGATCTTTTGGAGGCTATTCTGCTGCCTTCCTCTGTGGCGGTGGTTAAGTGTGCAGCTCACACACGCTCTGCTGACGTCATTTCGCGTGGTAACGCCGCTGCAGACGCGGATGCTAAGACTGCTGCTGCTGCGGGGGACGTCTCCCCCTCCCTTTTGTGCTCCTCTCTACCTGAGCTCGATCTCTCATCTCTGCCTGCAGTTCAGTCCTTTGCCACCGCTCAGGAACTGCTCTTGTGGAAACAGAATGGGTGCAGCCGCTCCCCAGAGGGGATCTGGACGTCCTCGGACGGTAGACCATGTCTCCCTCGCCATTTTTTTCCATATTTTGCGAAATTGACACATGGGTTGGACCACGTGTCTAAAGGGAGGATGTTAGATCAGCTGACTGCCATTTGGTTCACAAAAGGCTTCTCTGTGGCTGCAGAAAATCACTGTAAAAAATGTCTTGTTTGTGCAACTAACAATGCAGGTCGCACACTCCAAGTACCCACAGCTGGACACCCACCTCCAGAGTACCCTTTGATCACCTCATGATGGACTTTGTTGAACTCTCACCATCAGAAGGTAAGAAATACTGCCTAGTGATAGTTTGCATGTTTTCAAAGTGGGTAGAAGCATTTCCCACAAAACATGCAGACAGCAGTGCAGCAGCAAAGGCCCTGCTGACTGAGATCATTCCCAGATGGGGAATTCCAGGTAAGATCACTAGTGACAACGGCACTCACTTTGTCAATAAAGCTCTGACTGAGGTGAGTGAGTAAGACTTGGGTTCCAGCTGAAAACACACTGCTCCTACCATCCACAGTCTGGAGGAGCGGTAGAAAGAGAAAATGGCTCGTTAAAGGCCAAACTCACGAAATGCTGTGAGGAAACAGGTCTGTCCTGGCCTAAAGCGCTTCCCTTAGTCCTAATGGCCATGCGCATGCAACAACGGACTAAGACGAACCTCAGTCCATATGAGGTACTGTTTGGACGACCACCACAGACTGGACTGGAACCTCCTAAGTGGAGGGCTCTCTCCACAGACATGTGCCACAGTGACACGGTGACTTACTGTTCCAACCTCTCTAAAGCTCTCTCTCAGGTTCAGGCAACTGTGAAGGCTGCCTTGCCCAGACCTGCTGAAGGACCTCTTTATCCTCTGAAGCCAGGAGACTGGGTCCTGGTCAAAGATCTCCGGAGGAAGCATTGGAAGTCCAAGCGCTGGCTGGGACCGTTCCAGGTGCTCCTGACCACTCACACAGCTGTTAAGGTGGCCGAGAGGGCAACTTGGATCCACGCCAGCCACTGCAAAAGGTTCCTAGGGACACCTCCTGAAGACCAACAACCAGCTGGTCTCTCACCCACAGGGCAGAATAATCCCTGAGACCAGCTCCCGTGTGAGGTAGTCTACCCTCCACGTGGCAACGATGTGGAGACCTCTGGTCTTCCTTTGTTTCTGGCTTTGTGCCTCCTTCCTCCTGGTGACGTGGAACACGGAGACATCGCATGCCGACCGTCACACACGATCCGTCGGAGCTGCTTCTGTGAAGAATCCCCTTCGTGCAGGCTGGATCCAGGAAAATGTGTGGTATCAGTTTGATAACTGTTCTGTTTGGGCTGTGACTGAAGAAGACTGTGTTGTATGTGTGTCTGCAGAGGTTCCTTCTACTTATGTTTCTGTTCCTGGTGAAGATGACATCCTTAACTGTGTGTCCTCCTGTTATAATACCAGCTTAAAAGAGCCAAACCCCTCTGAAAATATGACTCAATTAGGATTTAAAATGTTGATCTGTACTGATGGGTGCATCACCTGCAGTTATTGTGGTTTACATTGTTCTATGGTCGCTATGACAGAACCGCCCCCTGGCTCCTGGCAGGGTCGCTGTCAGGAAGCCCAGCCTTCACCCCTGCCCCCTCCTCCTCATGTTACTCCTGCCCCTAATACTAGTGTTACCTGTTATAACTACACACGTAATGGTACCAATGTCGGTGAATTTACAGGAAATTGTTCTAAAATTTTCCAGGTACACGATTTAGATAAATGCAGCCTCCGGCTTACTCCCATCACCATCTCCCCTGGTAGTGACTCTGAAACACAGGTCTCTAGTGGGAATTGGACATGTAAAACGTCTCGGAATCTGAAATATATGCTCAGTAAAATAACCAAGCCGGCTCCAGACTCATACTGGATTTGTGGGGATGGGGAGTTGAAATCCCGGTTACCTGTAAACTGGACCGGATTATGCGCTCATGTTATGTTGTCCTTGTTTATTCAGGTTGCTATAGACCCTTTCAACCCCTCCCATGTCACCCCCAGCCGTGTTAAAAGATCCACACCGGGGGGGTAGCTTTGACGACGCGGTGTTCCTCATGAACACAAGGCCCGAGACCGAATTGCCGCTGGATTTGAGTCCATCTTCTTGTGGCCCACAATAAATAAAAATGTTGATTGGATTAACTGTTTGTATTACAATCAGCAGAGGTTTGTTAACTTTACCCATGATGCACTGGTTGGTGTGGCTGAGCAACTATCAGCCTCCTCCATGATGACATGGCAGAACAGAAGGCTCTGGACATGATCCTCGCAGAAAGAGGTGGAGTATGTTCCCTCTTTGGGGAAACGTGCTGTACCTTTATCCCCAATAACACCGCTCCTGATGGCACGGTTACTAAAGCGTTAGAAGGCCTGCGGTCCCTTCGGGAGGAACTGGCAGAGAACTCTGGCATAGACGACTCTATGTGGGGCTGGTTGGATAATATGTTTGGTAAGTGGAAAACTTTGATCATCTCAGTCCTTTGTGCTCTTATAGCCTCTGTGGCTGCCCTGGGACTCTGTGGGTGTTGCATCATCCCGTGTCTGCGAGGGCTTATGATGCGTGCCATCGAGCGAGGAGTATCCCATCAAATGCTTATGCAAGACGATAAGGTGCTCACACAGCTGCTTGGGGATGCTGACGAGGACCTTGAAGATGACATGAATGGAGAGGATTTAACTGTGTTTGACTAAAGCTTCTTTTGCTGTGTTACTTTGTATCTTGTTTAGTGTGATTAATGAGAGGTTAATTAATCAAAAGGGAGGACTTGTAAGGGAAATTGAGAAATATAGTTTCTTAAGTTAGTTATTATAGTGTCTTTTGCTATTATCTGTTGCTTGTTCATTGTTCATTCAGTACTTTTCACTCAGTCTGTTTTCTCACTTGCATACTGGTGGAGGATGGTTCCCACAGAAGGTAATCATAAGTCCCCGGTAGTTGCTGGAGATAAGGAGTAAGGAGGGAACTATATTTCTGCAGGGAGAGAACAATCCCTGTTTGTGCTCAAGGACATGCAAGTGTATAAGATCTGTGTGTATTTAATCAATGCAGACTCACTCTGCCGACTGTGTTCAACTGTGTGATTCTCAGCTGTACAGCTTAATAAACTTCTCAAAAACGGAGCTCTCCTGTACCGTAATTATTTAACAGAAATAATTTCCACAACATTTTGTCGTCACGAACAGGATTCCACACGTGATTCCCGGCGGACGAGAAGACCTGGTGACTGATCATCCTGAGGCCAAATTGCCGCAGCCCTGCCGCCTTTGACGGACAATTGGGGACTGGGTTGGACCGCTCCGTGGACCATGATAATTACTCTGGCACCTCTGAGCTTTTATCAACATTCAGGAGGAGTATGGACTGTTCCTCTTTACAGAACCGCCTCACCAGAGACATCTTTGATGCGTGGACGGCCCTCTTGACCACTCAGTTTTGGGGTTGAGGTCCGGTCTCTGACTGGGCCACTCCAGAAAGAGCTTTTCTTCTACTGAAGTCTCTCTGAGGAGGCTCTACGTCCACGCTCAGAATCGTTAGTGGCGTTTCCATAACCCATTTGCAAAGAAAAACCTGCAATGGAAATGCCTATAATGTGAAAAAACTGCCAGATATCACAAACTGCCGCCCCCCTCCGCAGTGCGACCTTTGTCCCAAAAAGTAAAGTAAATCCACCTATAGTCCTGCTGCATCACCCAACTTCAAAGTCCTCCAGACGGGGACCCTGATGGAACAAAGGAAGCCTACATAACAAGGCTCCCTCCATTATGCTTCACTGCTGGGATCCGTGTTGATGTTGCACCATGGGTGTTCATCTGGAATAATTATACTTTAGGTTAAAACAATTTTTTTGGAGAAGCTTCTTTTTGTGTGGAGATGATGCCTGGTCAATGACTGACGTACCAGTGGACTCATGAATAGAGACGTTGGCGAGTTGGCGATGCCTTCAGGCCGTCAGCCGGCGCTCATGGGTTCTTTCGTACCTCATTCAGGATTCGGCGTTGTGCATTTGGAGTCATCGTCAGTCCCCCCGTTCTCGAGGAGAAACCACATTACTAAAGTGTCTTCATTTCTACACTGCTGACTGACAGATGCCTTAACAGTTACACGTCTTTTATGCAGGTAAACGGCTCTTAATTGTGCCTCATAAGGGATTTTATTTTTTTGAAAGCATGGCTTTCTTATGCTTCTTAAGGGAAATTCAAGCAGAAGGCCAATTGATTCCAAACTACATTTTCTTGCTGACTGTTTTCCTGCACGCAGACTCGATGTGGCGACGTGGAACTACAAGCTGCAAATACAAGAACATGCACATCGGTTTCCATCGTTTTTAAAAGTTCTTTTTCAGTTCATTTGTCTCCTGGTGCATTACCTAAACCTGATTCTGATCTCATCCATTTCACCAAGTCTAACCATAATGCACAAACGCCATGTTTGAGATGGATTTCAAATTAAAATATGTCCATTCAGACATATGAATCCACTCAGACACACGGAGGCCTGGAGAAAGTGCAGTAGGATGCACTTTTACATGTTCCTGACAAAGCTGTGGTTTCTTCTTTTGATGACTACCCCTCCGAAGCATGCAGAGCCCCCCCACACACTCTCAGCACACACACACACACACACACACACCACATGAAGGCCTTTCCCAGAAGGAGTGCTCGGCGGGTGCCTGCCTCTCTTCCTCCTCCTCCTCCCAGCAGCTGACTGGGGTCAGTCAGATGCCTGAATCCATTTAAATGCTTGGGGAGAAAAACTCCACCCAAAACCACTTAAACCGTTCGAAACCCAGTTGTCGGTGGTCTGTCTTAGATTTTATGACTCTTTTCGGAGTTTATTTGTATGTGATGCTTTGTTCCCTGGCTGTAGTAGTTCAAATGTTGCCACAATGTTTCCTCCGTCTGAAACAATAGCAGTTTTTAGTTGTTGGTGCAGGTTAAAATAAAGTATGTGTGTGTTTTTTTAAATAATAAGTAAAACCAACTAGACTTATTGCATTTAACTGTCTACAAAGAAGGGTTTTCTATAAAGAGGAGATGCAGAACTCGATCCACCTGGTCAAACTTTAAAGTTTATATGTTTATATAAGCGTTATTAGGTGTTTCCAGTAGTGGGGATTCAGCGTAAACCTGCCAGACAGGACCCTCGGAGTGGCTGGCCGCCCCTTCAGCCCCGTCAGCCCCGTCAGCTCCGTCAGCCCCGTCAGCCCCGTCAGCCCCGTCAGCCCCTTCAGCCCCTTCAGCCCCTTCAGCCCCGTCAGCCCCGTCAGCTGCTGTTTCCATAGTCGCATTTCCACTACACTTCCATACACTCTGAATTTGCTATGGAAGTGCTGGTGTGGGGGGTCGGTGTTTCCATTGAACTGTGTTTTTCTCTGTTACAGCATAAGTCTCCAGGTCTTCAAGTATCTCTGTATCTTGTCCTGCAAGACTTCTCTTAAACACAATAAATAGTATTAACAGGGCAAAAACAGCCGGAAACCTGATGCTGATGACTTCAGATTGACGGGTACGTCACATCCAGCGCTGCCAGAGACCTGGAAATGTGCAAAAAACATTTCTACTACACTTTTGCAATAAACTGGATTATCAACACGTCTAAAAAAACCACCCTGTGAAAGCTTAAAAAGGATTTTGCGATGTTTTTTTCAGATTACTGGTTTTCCTTTGCGATATTTGAGTTTTGTGCAAATCTAGTGGAAATGGAAACGTGATCCACTTCACCGTAGCGCCACACAAGAACCGTTGACTGAGCAAATAACACAGCCGGCCACAAGGTGGCGGTGTTTGCTTTGTTAGCATATATTGCAGTGGTGGATAAAAAAAACAAAGAAACCCCACCAAACCTCTACACTGGCTTATTACACCATCGACACCTGAACCAACTCGTCGCTCCATCTATCGTTATTTATCTCCAACTTCATCAAACGTTTCTGGTCCAATTGGTTCAAATGAGTTGTGATCATGTGATTCATGTTCACGTGAGAGCGCTGGACCCGCCCATCCCGCCAGGTACTGAGACACCATTAATGTTCATGATCAGAGACTTTCGGTAGCTTTGGTTTGTGATTTCTGTAAATTTGTTTATTTTTGTTTTAAATTATCTCTAGACGATGTGTTCTCTCCTCCTAACCGTCTGTGGAGCTGAGTGGTGACATCCCTCCAGGACTTTGACGTGGGTCACGTTCCCCGGTTTTTCAGCCATGACAGAATCAGGTCCAGTCAATGCCCACTGGACGGCTGAAACATAAACCTCATCGCAGCTCGGCTGCTTGTGAATGATTCTGCTCAGGACAAGTTTATATGCAGCTCTGCAACAGGACACCACTGAGATTTAGACGTCCTGTGAGCTTGTGTGTTTGTGAAGGTCTGTCATTACACAGTTGGGTGAGATCCTGTGCTGGTCCTGTGAGAGCTGTAATTTCAAAGGAATGAGGGGAGGACATCTGATTCTCCCTCTCTGTGACCTCAGTGACCTGCAGCAATGACAGAAAACAGCTTATAATTTTGTTCCCCTTATATCTGGTAGAGATGGAGCCAAAGATGTCCCAAAAGTTCTCCACGCAAACATGAAAACTCAGACCAAACAGCTACAATGGGATATACTTAATGGATGCAGAAGAAAGATGATGCCTTTAAAATGAGACCCTATTTATGGCAGTGATCTTCACTGTTTTCTGCATGAGGCATCAGGGGAGCCACGTTTACCACAAAATACCACCAAACCATTAATCATGTGTTCTTACGGTGCTTTCTATAGGTCTATATAATAGACATGTGCGGAATATGAAGCACTGCACAAGTGTTTATGTGATATATCCAGTGCATTTAAATCAGATTATTGCATTGGTCTGGCTGAAATTGTAGTTTTAAAATGCAAGTAAACATCTTTGACCAAGATTGAACCAAACCAGAGTTCCCATAGTGGGATGCTGATAGTACAGTTGTCAACCCTTGCATGTAAACATTCAACGAAACTGGAACTGATCTATGTTGACTAAGAAGAACGTGTTTTATATGTGAAAATGTTGACAAACACCCCAGTTTCAGTTATATGACAGCGCTTCTTTAGTGTTATTTTATTGTGGGGGGAGGTAGCCTAGATTTTAATTTCTTCTGAATTAAATTTAAAAAAAAAACAACATAAAGCATAATCAATTGTTTTAGAGGATGAAGATGAGTCCAGGTTTTAAGATTCTCTGGCTCAGTTTTAGTACCAATGTCCTCTTGGGAAAAGAAAGGCTGCCGTGTGGAAGCTCATGTTCCTGAAATGATATTTGTGTTTATAATGTCGCTGAATAAAACCAAGCGGGCCGTCCTGCTGTGTCACTGCTGAAATTCAAACTGCGCGGTGTGACTGGATTAGTGAGGCGAATTATTGAACAAGCACTTCAAATCTTAATTTTCTACAAGAGGAAGTCCTTTGAGCAAGACATCATGTGGTTATGGAGCTGGAATGTTTTTAAACATTCAACTAATGTGCGTGCCGAGCAGTGAATTCAAGCTCCTGCGGCCGATTTCCGGTTCACGCCAACTGAGCTGAAAACTGACACAACTCAACTCTTTCTAATCAATCCTGCAGATCCGGGTTTATCACCCAGAGCTGTGGCGAACCTGGGGTCCTGAATCCCAAGTGCAGCACGCTACCCACATCAGGGATCCAGGAATCCAGGAATCCAGGAATCCAAGGATCCAGGGATCCCAGGGATCCAGGAATCCAAGGATCCAAGGATCCAAGGATCCAAGGATCCAGGGATCCAGGAATCCAGGAATCCAAGGATCCAGGCATCCAGGAATGCAAGGATCCAAGGATCCCAGGGATCCAGGGATCCAAGGATCCAGGGATCCAGGCATCCAGGAATGCAAGGATCCAGGGATCCCAGGGATCCAGGGATCCAGGGATCCAAGGATCCAAGGATCCAAGGATCCAAGGACCCAAGGATCCAGGGATCCAAGGGATCCAGGAATCCAAGGATCCAGGGATCCAGGGATCCAGGAATCCAAGAATCCAGGGATCCAGGGATCCAAGGGATCCAGGAATCCAAGGATCCAAGGATCCAGGGATCCAGGAATCCAAGGATCCAGGAATCCAAGGATCCAGGCATCCAGGAATGCAAGGATCCAAGGATCCAGGAAACCAGGGATCCAGGAATCCAAGGATCCAGGGATCCAGGGATCCAGGGATCCAGGGATCCAGGGATCCAGGAATCCAAGAATCCAAGGATCCAGGGATCCAGGGATCCCAGGGACTCTGTGGATCTGGGTCTCAGAAGTTACTGATCCAAAACGACACACATCTTAAAGGGGTTGGATTTTGAAATGAGTAGTTTTTATTCCAGGGAATCAAACAGCTGATTGCTCAGGACCTGTGGTCACCTGCATGCTGGTCCATAACGCTGCGGGAAATCGGACCGTCTCGGATCTCAGCCGGGAGTTTACTGTGCAACGTTTCCATGCTCTCACCACCCTGCCCGGTTTCTCCGACTACTCCCTCCACCGTCCAAAACAACCTAAACATGAGCTTGTTTTTGTGATTCTGATTGGTGCGTGGGTGTGTGTATGGTCGTTTATCTTGTTTGTCTGTGTGTGGTCCTGCGATGGACCGCCAACCTGTCCGGGATGAACTCCAGCGGAATCACATGAAGGAGGTATAAAAAAGGAGCAGCGCGTCTGTCTGTCAGCTGCGGCTAATTTAAACGTTACATGTTGTCATGCTTTAGTCTCCACGCTTCACCAGTGTAGGTCCGTGGTCATGTGACCTGCATTTTCAGGTCTGCTTGAATTGGTGATTATTTATGGAAATGCAGCTGAACGCAGCACAGCTGTATTGGTAATTAGTTTGGTCTAAAAATGTGTTTTAAAATAAAAACAAAACAAAAACAACAAATGTGGACTGAGGTTTAGGAGATGATCAAAAGGGAGGACGGGGCTGTAAGACAGTAGAGATCAATGCACGGTATCAGAGCTGGGTCGTATCTAGGTGACACTCTGCAAGAAAGTTTACAGAGTCAAAGGGCGACGAGATGGAGAAGAGGGGGTGGTGGGTTCAGCGAGTTCAAACATCAACGGGCAGGGAAAGCCTGGTACGCTTTCATGCACCACTGAAATGTTTTCTTCCACACACTTAAACTATTCTAATTCAGTTACTGACTCTTACCGAATCGGTTCTCAAATGTCTCCGTCCTGGAGCTTGTGTGGAGAAGTAAATACGATACTTATAGTCTGCACCTCTCACACACAATTCCCAAGACTTGACGTGGAGCAAAGTAACTCTATATTGTCTTACTTGAAGGATTTGTAATTTAAAAGCACACGGCAAATCCCCCTGGAAGAAAAGCTTCACATACAAGAAGATGGGTATACTCTTCAAAGACCCGTATCCAGCAACAGTCAGCAGACGCAGACCTCAGACCAGAGTCTGCCAGCATCTGTGTGCACGGTTTATAAGTGTATGATCTCATTCAGTAGCTGCTGATGTCTAATTAAAGCATGCAGCAGACAGACGGGCAGCAGCAGCCTGTAAGTCTGCACAGAGTCACACTGCAGGATGAGGACGCCTAATAAGGACTGTAGCCGAGAAACACACTCACACACACTCACACACTCACACACACTCTTACACACACTCTCACACACACACATAGTGACAACCCCATTCCCTGGCTCCCTGAGGCTCCCTGAGGCTCCCTGAGGGTTTGGCTGTGTCTGTGTCCTAATGGCTTTCTGATGCCATTGAGTTCACTGGGCCAGTCAGTTGGTTTGTCGGTCAGTAAGTCAGTCAGTCAGTCAGTAAATTAATTACACTTTTACACCATCTGCCAGCAGTTTCACCAGTTAAACTAGAAAAAAAATAGATTCATACTGAAGTTCCTCGAAGAAAACACTAATTATCACCTTCTGTTTGGTGTGTTAATTCATACATGTCCACTGATTTGTAAAACTCTACATTTACTGTGATGATCGAGATAAATGTTAAAACTATACGTGTCTGATGCAACGCGGCTGCAGCTGCAGGTGCCTTTTCCTGCGTGGTCGTTTTTAAAGAACATAAAAACTGCACAATAAAATAAATGCATTAGGGGACAGCGCAGAAACACTGATGCAACAAGACTGCGCTCACCGACGGCACTGAGGACAGTTTCAGCTTCACTTATGACTGACACTGTTTACATCCACGTCAGTATCCCAGTTTTGAGCCTCAGCGTGATCTTATCTGTTTACAAGGTACCACGAGAAACCCGCTTACTCATATTCCTCTGCTTCTGCTCATTTGTTGTTTTTTTCTGTTTCAGATCAGTTGTGCACAGTTGTGTCTGATTTCTTGTCATCATATCAACTAATAGTTTTACCAGAGGAGGTCAGGCGGATGTTAAGGTGCTTACATTCCTCAGGATCCTGGTTTCTGTCAGACTGTATATCCAACCAGGCACGCTGCCACCTACGGTCAATCTAGAAGGAGTCCTCAACTTAGCCTGAATGTTTTTGGACTGTGGGAGGAAGCCGGAGTAAACCAACGCATGCAGGAGACACGCTCTCCACGGAGAAGGACTCCAGCTGAGATCTGAACCAGGAGCCTTGATGCCGTGAAGCGACCATGCTGACCGCTTTGAATGTCCTGCTGCTGAACCCGGATAAGCCTGAGGTTGTTGTCTTTGGAGCTGAGCGCCTCAGGAACGGACTGCCTGGCCATGTACTTACCCCGGATGCCATCACTTTGGCATCGACTGCCATCAAGAAAGCATGGCGTTATTTTTGACCAGGATTTGTCCTTTTAACTCACACGAAACAAGTTCTTCACAATATTCCTAAAAGGAGGATCATCCTGCCTCTCAGTGAAGCAGAAAACTGCGTCCAAGCGTACATGTCCATTGTTAGATTGTCCCAAAAACGGTCAGAAAGCCTCCAGCCGGTCATAAGTGCTACAGCGAGAGCGAGTTTGAGGTTGAAAGCACGGAGACACCTTAAATACCAGGTTTCACAGCAGCAGTGGTATTTCGAAGTTTTAATATTCTGGGATATTTTACCATCCGATGTCAACACAAGTCTCCACCAGATGCAGCTTCAGTAAAGCGAAGGAGCATAAAAAAACTCACTCGGCCAGATGCAGACTTTGAATTTGAGCAGTGTTTTGGTTTTGACTGATGATGAGTCACAAGTCCACAATCAAGAATGCGTTTTGAGAAGCACCCCTTCATATCCAGGGAATCTTTGTTTTCCATAGGATGCAACTGAATTCATCCATCCCCTTGACCAGCTTCTTCCAATTTAGGGTCACAGGGGTCTGCTGGAGCCCTTCCCAGCTTTCTTCAGGCCAAAGACAGGACCACATCCTGTAAAGGTTGCTGGTCCATCTCAGCGCCACTTCTAGACAGACGACCACACGCTCACTCCGGGTGATTAAGAATCACTAATCAACCTGATATCATCCGTGTTCGGGGACTGAGGGAAGAAACCGGAGAAACTGGATCTGGGGGGTCAGTTTATAGCTGACTGTAGTTAACCGGACATCCTCATGGTGCCCTGATATTACTTTATTATTAAATGGGTGTAATAAATCAGATGCGTTTATGGACCTGGTCTTACTCACTTTTATGGACCTTTTATGGACCTGGTCTACCTTCATACTACTCACGTGTGTTGATCTGATACACAGCTTGCCTAAAATATTAAAGCGTTCATTTCAAATCAAATACATTGCACATAAACCCCAAACATGATCTTAAAGCACATTTTATGTGAAACTCATAAAGGCAGTTTAGAAAATCGTATCTTGTTATAAGTCTGCCTACAAGAGTTTAAACTTAGTGAAGCTTCAGGGTGAAACACT
>CM026203.1:28856593-28889093 GCA_014839995.1 Xenentodon cancila | reverse complement strand
CTGGATTCTCTTGGATATTTCGTCTGTTTTCGCATTCATTTTTATTGAATTTCTCCTGACAGTTGCAGGTAAGTCGGCAGTGTCTTAGTGACATGTTTTTTTTTTAATAATTTATCCTATAACTTTGAAAAGTCACGTCTCCTCGCAGTCGTTTGTGCATTGTCCTCGCGTGTGTGGCTGTTGTGAAGTTGCAGCGGCTCGTTGAAGGACGAGCTCGCGCCGGTCTCACGTGTGGACCTGCGGTCGCCCAGCCCACGCGAGCTTTAACTCGCCCTCAGCTGCTTATTAATAGTCCCTCAAATGTATCTGACATCCTTTCCTGTTTATTAACGCTGTTTTTTTTAACTATAGTTTTATCTTTTAAGTTTGTTTTAGTCAATGCCTTAAAATGGCAGTTTGGTTGAAATCTTTCATCGTGGTTTTATTATTGAAATTATCGCATTTATGCGGTGGAGTTTTGCAGAGGATGCTGCTTCGGATTTATTTATTTTAAGTCAAAAGGGGAGTATTCGTGTGTAAAGGGCAGTGTATTGTGACTTCAGAGAGAATGGCATTAAGACAATAATTAAAAGTTGTCAGGGTGCAGACGGATCCTTGTTTTAGGGTTCTTGGTTGGGTTCCTGTGCAGCCTAAATGCAGCCTTCAGCTCCAGACTTTAACGCACACTGCTGCTTTGTTCCCCAACAGTCGGCTATACATACCAGCACGGTCCCATAGGAATACCACGCAGCTCCCAGCTCCCAGCTCCCAGCTCCGGTCCTCCACGCGTTCCCGCTGCTCCACATCAGCGTGGAAATCAGCGCATGTGGCTCTTCGGCTTCATGTAAAGTTGCGGAAAAAGTTGTGATTTTATTAGACTTTTAAATGGTGTCTGCTGTTTGGTGGTGTGAGAGTCGGCTGCAGATGTTTTTTCTTTTTCTTTTCTTCCTGTAAGTGTTAAAAAACAAAACAAAGGCGAGCCATTCATCCCGGAGCTGAATTGTTTGCAGCGTCAGCGGGAGCCGGGATTTACTTGGTATTGTTGTTTTTTTTTTTTAACTTTCTGAGAAGGAAAGATGTGACTCGTGGAAAGCGGTTTCACGTTTCTGAGCCCCCTCCCTTCCAGCTGTTCCGCTGATGTCATGGGGAGGGGGTGGACGGTAATCTTTGGGGTGATTTGTAGGTCTCCCCAGAGGCAGGGGGCGGGGCCTGTGCTGATGTAAACATAGATAAAAGGTGACGCGCCGCTGGTCGGGTTTCAGTCTGGAGGAACTGGTCTAAACTTTCACTACATTAGGAGCTGCTGCTGCTGGATCTGTTGACAGAAACCGCGCTGACGTTCACACTACTGGACTAGCCTCTGGATTTTAATATTTTTATTTTTTCAACTACCTCTAATTTTCTTTTCTCTGGATTGTGTTCTCTCAGATTCTGCATTCAAAAATGTTGCAAAGTTTCTCTCAGTCTCCGGACTGGTTTTACTCGGAGCCGCTGCTGTTTGACGACGAGTTCTGCCAGAGCCTGATGAAGGACCTCCAGTCGTTGCCGACACCCCCGCAGTCCCCTCCGACGAAGGCCGGGCTGGGCGACTGCAAGCCCCTGTCCAAGGAGGACCAGCTGAGCTACGTGTCCGACATCCTTCTGGAGGACCACGACATGCAGCAGCTCAACTGGACCGCCGACTTGTTCCACTCGGATGCTGCAGAGAAGGAGGGCGAGCCCGGCCGGCCCTGCGCTCCTCTGGAGGAGGTCAGCGAGGATTGCCTGTGGCAGTGCCTCACTGTGGACAAAAACCTGGACGAGAAGCTGGTCTCGTCGATGCTCGGCTCCAGCCCGCTGCTCTCCGACATCGACACCAGCATCTTTGAAGAGATCGCCGGTTCAATGCTGGACTGCCAGAACCTGATGGGCGCTCAGGAGCCAAGCGAGGCCACATCAGACTACGGCTCAGCGAGCAGCGAGATGTCGCCGTGCTCTTCCAGCGACTCTGGTGAGTCAGGAATGTTTTTCCCTGAATTCATTCATGAGCATCCCAAAGAGGAAAAGTTGGGCTTTAGCTTGAATTTTAACGAACGCCTTCGTTTGAAGTCTGTTTTCCTGATAATCAACTCAGACTTAATCACGTTTTGCTCTGTTTTGCTGCTCATCAGATTAACTCCGCTGGCGTTTCACAGATAATTGTTAATGTTTAGTGGCACCGAGCCCGGCTTGTTCTTTGCACCCTTCTTATCTGAGCGCCGCCCACTCGCCTCGTCTTCACGTCTTTGTACCTGCGGCGTGTTTTGAAGCGCGTGTGGGCGTCAGCTGCTGATCTGAAGTGCGGCGTTTTTATAAAAGGATAATTGGCTGGGACTCGTGTTCAGTTGTGAAACTTGCGGCTGCTTCTGATGACGTCTGAGAGCCGCTCAACCTTCCAGGTTCCTACCGTCCGGCGGCCTTTTGTTTTCCTTATTTTTCCAACGCGTTGGTTTTCTTTAACTGCGACGCGCTAAACGTGTCCCGTTCCCTCGAGCAGCCTTTTCATCCTGTGACGGTTTACAGCCCGTAACGGCGTGTTTATGGCTGTTTACAGTAGTGTGGCGGCGTTTTACTGCTCGTGTTTGTGTGTGACAGCCGAGGCCACCGGCTGAGTGGCGTGCACAGAGTCTACACCCTCACGGAGCTCAGAAGGTCAAAAACAAACACGATAATCATCTCTCTCTTTCCTTTCATGTCTGGCAGAAGAAGAAATTGACGTGGTCACTGTGGCGCGCTGTCCCTCAAGCCCCTCCCCCCTGCCCTCACTGGCTGAACTCTCGGTCCGTAAGCAGAAGCAGCAGCAGGAGGAGGAAGAGCAGCGGGCTCTCCAGCGCCACACGTTTGAGATCCAGCTCCAACACAACTACGCCGCCCCCTGCCCCGCGTCGCCGCCGCCTTCGTCCTCGTCCAACAAGCGCTCGAGAGGAGGCGATGGCTCGTCGCGCTTCCACCACTCTCTGCGCAGTTCCTCCTCCTCGTCGTCTTCGTCTTCTTCCTCCTCGCCATCGTCATCTTCGTCACGTTACCACCACTCACCTCGGAGCTCAGCGGAGACCGAGGACGAGGAGGAGCGCCGGCGGACTCACAACGTGATGGAGCGGCAGCGGCGCAACGAGCTGAAGAACTGCTTTGTGCGGCTGCGCGACAACGTCCCGGAGCTGTCGCGCAACGACAAGGCGTCCAAAGTCGTGATACTGAAGAAGGCGAGAGACTGCATCTACGGCCTGGAGGACGAGGCCCACAGACTTCAGACCAAGAGAGACAGACTCAAGGCCAAGCAGGAGGAGCTGAAAGCCCGACTGGAGCAGCTGCGCAGATGAAGGACCCGGGAGGACCCGGGTGGCCTTTGGTGTTCTGGAGACGATGCAGGGTTCTTTGGGGGTGTTGGAAGACGTGTTGTACAGAGACTAAATGACGGCTCACCCGTGCTGTGATGCGCACATTTCAAAGACTTTAAGGTGTCGACGACCGATCAGGACTGTCTGCTTGACGCTGGCTCGCGGTTGAACACGACACTCGTTGCCTCAGACTTGATCCTCCTCATGCCTCGACTGCTGACTGCTGACTGTAGACTGTAAGGTGGTTTGTCTGTTTGCTTTTATTTTTCCCCTCTGATTCTGTGTTTTTAGGGATGCAAAATGGCACAAGTGAAAATGAGACAAAGCCAGAACTTCCCGTTAGGCCGAGTAACTGGAAGCCACTGCAGCCCAGCGGTCTAATGTAAAACTTGAATTTTGTGTTTTCAGGACGTGTAATAGCCATATAACCAGCGATCCCTCCACGCTGACAGGTCTTTTGGTGGCTTTAAAGTTATTTGGAGAACGTTTGGGTTCAGGTTCAGTCCGGTGCCTAAGTGCTCCAGCAGGATCCAGTTTCTGATCAAACGAAAACTGGAGCTGCTGGTAAAGAAAACCATGCGACCATTTCTGATTCATGATCAAAACTACGAGACAGAATTCACGTAATTATTGTTTGGTGGCATTTAACGTTTCTCGTCAGAGGACGCTGCAGCAGAACAAAGCCCCTCCCATCATCATCGTCATTAGTATTCTCATTATTTCAGTGTGCCTGATCAAAAACTAAATGTCACTGTGATTCACAAATCTTCTGCAGCTGGTAAGGTGCAAAACTTCCAAACAATAAATGTATTTTTGCGTTTGATTGTGTTGTGATTGGACCGTCGGTCAGAAACGCAGCCACTGCCTCAGTGAACCTCTTAAGCTATAAACCACGTGCTTGGTGAGGAGGCGCAGCGGTGCCAAATGAGATCTGAAGCAACGCCGAGCGGCCGGGTGAAGCTGAACCTCTTCACCAAGTTCTCAAGAAGTTTCTTCATCAGCGGTTACGGAGAACGTTACGTTGTCCATTAAAGGTCTATTTATAATGAAACCCAAATGAGGAAACGTTGCATGTTTGTCAGATGTCTTAAGATGCATATTTTATATGAAATAGTTCTTCCTAGTTGAGTTCAGGGGACTTGAACAGATTCTGGTTTACAGGAGGTTTTGGGGTAGTTCGGGTTCTGTTAGCAGTTTGGCCTTAAATCCATAAATCCGGGAGCCGCCGGCTCCGGCGCGTCGCTGCCGTCGGGTTAAAACGTCGCCGGCTCCGGCGCGTCGCTGCCGTCGGGTTAAAACGTTGCCGTCTTCCGGCGTGGAGCCGAACTCTTGTTCCCCTCGTCTGTTCTTGTTGTCGTCTCAGCGTTGCCTTTCTGAGACGAGAAGACGTGGTGTTTTAACAAGGCGGCAGGGACGCCATCGATATTCTTCCGTAGTGATTCGACAAACCTACCTCCACCTGACTGCAGTTGGGTTTGTGTTGTTTTCTTAAAATTTGTACAGTTTTAATATGTAAATTTGTTATTGTATCATAAATTATTGTAGTCATATATCATTTTTGTTATGAGTTTGTGGAATTAAAAGGAAAGCACCTTTTTTTTTTTTATAAAAATTAAATTGATAGTTGCAAAGTGCTGGTGGGTTTTTCTTTAATTTAACTGCAGTTACTCAGCACCTGCGTATACTGTACACAAGTCAGTCTTGAACTGTCGGATAGGGAATATCGACATTTACTATTGTTCAAAGAATAAGTTAATGTTTTTTGGTGTCATAGTATAACTTCAAATAAAAATTTACAAGCTCTTACAGGAGGTTTTGTTTTTAATGTGGTGGGAGACGTTTCCTTGCAGGTGAAGTAATGTACTTGTACCGGGGTGTGAACAGTTATGAAACTACCATGTGTTCATTTTATTAAACCAACGTTTACAGCATTTGAACCCCGTTACGAGTTTTTGTCAAAGGAACACTGAGATTTGAATCACAGCAATATATGTCCACAATTAAATATTTGTAGACTAAAGTATAACGTGTAAAATTCTTCAACTCTTCATTTTTGGTTTTAGAGCAAAAGTAATAAAAATTTAGCCTGAACTATTAGTTTGGTCAAAATACCACAAGAAGAAGCTCCTGTGTCTTTATATCTGTTTATAGGCAGTTTTGGGGGCGGGGCTTGGTGCTTGGCTCAACTCCACCTCTTCCATGAGGTGTGCTGCAGCCTCTCATGAGAGGGCTGACGACTCCTGCCAACACCCACGTCGCCCTGAAACCGTTCATGTCCAAAAATGACACGGTTCAAGTCACTAAATGTGATTTTCTGTAACCTGCTGATGTCCTGCTTGTTGGGTGTCGACGTGCATGAACAGCAGGTAACTGAGACGTGTTTCCAAGTGGTCACTTCAGACGCATGCGGGGACATTTTACAGCCAGGTGTGAGCACATCAACCAGAATGTTTGATAAAAGGAGTCTGAACAGCCGCTCACGCCCCAAAACTATGACTATCAAAGACAAATACATTTGCAATTGAAAATAAACGACTCAGGTGTGAAAATCCACTGAGTCATTTTGAAATGCAAACTTTCCGCAGCCAGCGGTTGCATCTGGCGTCCACATCACCCCACAAATTTTGCACAATCAAAATATTTCATCTGTCACCTCACTTCAAGGTCTCTTGTCATTGTACAAATTTGTAAGCGTTTGGAAACGGTGGCATAGTTGAGCTTTTACACAAAGAAGAGTAGGATGGAATTCCAAAGTCTATTTAACGTCGGAAAATGAAACGGGGATCGGAAAATAGTGACTTTACAGATCTCTCCAAGGCAGAAACCACACAGAAAAATGATTAGGAGAAAAAAAAAGAAAACCCAGGTCACATCCCATTAGAAGTTTTTGCGGATACTTGCACTTGGCTTGTATAACAGGAGGAGAGTGGGAAAATCTACGTGGAAACATCCAATTCCCAGGGTTCACGTCATTCATTGGCAGCTTCTTCATTACTCCTGATAAGAAGAAGCACCGTTTATTCTGGACGCTGGAGAGCGTCTCTCCTAAAGAACAGATCATATATTTTGGTCCTTTTGTAAGGAAGTTCAACAAATCATACAAAACCTATTCCAGGCTGATATTCCATTTAAAGCTGACGTTTTGTATTTTGGAGCTTTGAAAATGTAAAACATTAACTAGAACATGCAATGTTTAGTTCAAATTCTTATTATTGCTGGCAGGAAAGTCGTTATATGAATGAAGCCAAAACCAGACGGACCAACCGGAGATGTCTGGATTGATGTTCTTTTCCTTTCGACGCAGCGAATCATCCATCTCCAGCTGACCCCGCCCTCTGCATCCACCAACTTCCTTCATGTCCTCTTTCACTACATCCATAAATCTCTTCTTTGGTCTTCATCTGGACCTCCCTCTTGGCAGTTCTCGCCTCACCATCCTTCTGCTGATATATTCCCTATCCCTCCTTGGTACATGTTCAGACCACCTCAGTCTGACTTCTCTGACTCTCTCTTCAAAACATCTAACATGTGCCGTCCCGCTGATGCACTCATTCCTGATCATATCCATCCTTCTGACTCCCAAAGGAACCTCAACATTTTAACCTCTGGTACTTCCAACTTTGCCTCCTGTCTCTTCCTCAGTTCCACCGTCTCCAAACCATCCAACATCTCTGGCCACCACCGTCTTGTAGACTTTCCTTTCATTCTTGCTGACCACACCTTTTCTCCATCCGTTCCAACCTGCTTGGAGATGCTTCTCCACCTCCTTTCCACACTCTGTTGCTCTGGACTGTTGACATTAGGTACTTCAAATCCTCCACCTTCGTTATCTCTGCTCCCTGTAGCCTCACCGTTCCTCGTGGGTTCTTCTCATTCTAACACACTCTGTCTTGCTGCGGTTAACCTTCATCACTCTTCTTTCCAGTGCAAACCCCCACCTCTCTGGATGTTCCTCCACCTGCTTCCTGCTCTCACTACAGACCACATTGTCATCTGCAAACATCATGTTCCATGGAGATCCCTGTCTAACCACATCTGTCAGCCCAACCATCGCCACAGCAAACAAAAAAACGCTCAGAGCTGATTCCCACCTCCACCTTGAACTCTTCTGTCACACCTACAGCTTCATCGACTCGTTCCCATAACTTTGTTGTATTGTTCATCAGAAGATGAACCTCAGATTTTTCCTCAGATTGGATTGAGATGAGATTCTCAAGACGAAGAGAATCAGTGTTTCATTCTGTGACAGGATAAGTTTTTGAAGAGATGCGAAAGATGGGCAGTTTATTTAAACAGGAATTCAAACACATCCCTGCCCAGACACATCCCAATGTTCACGCACCATCTAATAATACTGTGTTTTTTGTTTTGGCATAAGTCTTCTGGAAAAATGTCTACAGGTACCTCTTCTTTTTTATGTTTGCTGACCTCCTATATCGTGTGTTTAGTTGGAGTAGATAAGACCCGTAGATGTAGAAACATGAAGGTTCTGTGTTTACGGACTTTGGCTTGTAGACACTTTGCTGAGCTTGACTTTAGCTGCAGAGGCTGAAGTCTGTTTTCACTGAAACTGCTACGGTCCACATACATGTGATCCAGTGGCGTTTTCATCCTGTCTTCAGTCGTGCACGGTTACCCAGTGAGCTGCAGCCCAGTGAGCTGCAGCCCAGTGAGCTGCAGCCCAGTGAGCTGCAGCCCAGTGAGCTGCAGCCCAGTGAGCTGCAGCCCAGTGAGCTGCAGCCCAGTGAGCTGCAGCCCAGTGAGCTGCAGCCCAGTGATGCACGATTGTGGTGGTGTAGTATGGATGGAGATCTTTTCTGACAGTGAAATGCTCATGAGGATGTGTCTCAGTTTAATTTCAAAAACAGTCTTTTAAACTGAAACTGATGTGGAGGTGGTCTTTGTGTTGACGAGTATGAAGCTGTCGTTGGTCAGAGAAAGTCCAATCTCTGAAGCTTCAAGGGTTTAGTTTGAACAGCTGACAACGGGCGGCCAACTCGGTTTGCACAAGCACAAGAGATAAGAAAGGAGCCTAGTTTTCATGTTGACTTAGTTTATGAGGTCCTTCCTTTACATTTTTTTACTCTCTGGGTTGGGAGTGAAGTAGTTCCTCAAAAATCGGAGTTTAAGTATCTCTGAGTCTTGTGGGAAGACTGAAGCAAGGCACTGGTAGGCAGCCCAGCATCTTCAGTGACGCGGACTGGACCAACTGGACTGTTGTGGTGAACTGAGATGAGGCAAAAAGCAGGACTCTGGTTAACCGGTCTACGTTCTTGCAATGAATTGTGGGTAGTGCGTGAAAAAACAAGATCAAAAATCCAAGTGACTGAAATGAGGTTCCCCCACAGGGCTGCTGGACTTGTAGAGGTGAGGAGTTCAGTTTTCCTGGAGAGGCTCAGAGGATACGATGCCTCCAGGACACCTCCCTGGGGAGGTGTTTTGGCCACGTCCAACTGGGAGAAAGCCCTGAGGAAGACCCGGGAACGTCTCGGTGGTCGACCAGAGGAGCGGAAGGTGGTCTCACCTCCTCTGCTCAGGTTTCTGCCTCCTCTACCTGAACCCAGATAAGGGGAAGCTAATGGACAGATGGATCCTGTTGCAAAGGTTTTATATTTAAAGTCGTGGAGGGGATTCAGACTTGTTCCCGCGTCCCCACTACAACCCCCGGCTGTAAATGACACCCGTGGCGAACTGCGTGTGGGGTTGAAGCCTGAATTACGAGTGTTTGGAGTAGCGAGCAAACAGCTTGAAGTTGTGAATCACCTGTTTCTTCAACTGTCCCAACAGTGGAAAACATTCAGATCTTTACATTTTACAATTCAGTTCAAATAAGCTGGGATTTGATGTGTTAAACAGAAATGAAGGGACGTCATGATGTTCAGGCCACAGGAACCTCCTTCCTTACTGTTCAAAGACAAAAACAGAATCTCCCCTTCAAACACCTGTCAGGCTCTCATATCTCCACGCCACTCCCAGGTATTGTGATATGCGCGCCTTCTCTTGGGGCAAAGTGTGAGCAGATGTGTTTCGAAAGCGGCGCTCGGCCCATGTGATGTGGCGTGCATGTGCAGCAGGTGAACATGCGCCCGGCAGGTGACTCTTTGTGCATCGACGTTATCTTAATCCTGTTGAGTGTTTGTTTCTTCTCACTCTAGTTTATCTCAAACTGTTTAAACAGCCAACACGTCAGACTTCGGTTATTTCCGCTATATCAGGACCGTTGTGATCGTAAACCATATTCAATAGTACTTATCAAATATTTTACTTGTATTTGAATACAAAACGGTACAGTGTCCTTTTGCAGGAAACAGGAAAACACGGATATGCAGGCAGAGATGATTTAAAAGATAACAAAACCATGGACAGATATAACTTTAGGAACGATCACAGCTTCTCGTGTGCCGAGCTCACAGTCGTTATATTTGTCATTATTTTATCTCAAAGTGTTTGAGGTCTGATATTATTATTATTATTCTGGACTGTTCCTGCATAACAAGGCCAAAGCATGATCAGGCCTCCCCCGTGCTTGACAGTGGGATTGTTGTTCTTTGATGGGAACTCTGCAGCTTCATATTTTTGCCGGTTGGATCTGCTCACAAGCCCCCTTTGTTAAATCTGTGGCGCTTGAGCAGTTGTGGAGGATTGCCACTGAAGAGACTTATGTTGTGATGACTCTTCGCGTGGCTTGTGTTTGTGGAGGCGTGGCCGCAGTACGAAAGAGGATCAGCGGCGTGCGTTTAAATGGGTGTAGTTGACAAGACTAAACATTAAATATCTGTGCTTCATACGCCTCATTATGCTTCACAGTGGCTTTGAACCCTCTCGGCAACTGCAGAACCGCTCTGCTTGTTTGTTGTTTGCTTGACACAGAACTTGTAGTACGAGGAGGCTCGGCGCGAGCGCCGCCGTGTGCTCAGCTATGTGGGCCAAGGTCAGCTAGCGGATTTCAGGTGTGTCAGATAGCAGCAAACAGATTGACCCAGATACCATAGAGGCCTTTTCATCACAGAGCGACAGATTAGGCTTGTTGCTTCAGGTAAAGGTAGAGGCCTGATAACGCACTCAAACACACACACACGGTTATCCCGCTCAGCTATAAGTCAGGAGGCGGCGCTTCTGTTGAACCGGACACTAGCGAGGCGTTCCTGTGTGTTTATGTTTAATTTAAGCTTCATCTCATTACAACTTCCCACGCCGTACTTTGGTAACTGAATCATATGGGCTTGTATTGCACTCAGAAGTCACAATTTCATCGTGTTATCTGAAATCCTGGATAAGAGACAAAAGAGACACACTGTCGCCTCTCAGACCCGAAATACTGCTGCTGGATATGCCCACAAAAGAACTGGAACGATGTCTTGTCGAACATGTGATTTCAGGGAAAACAGAGGAATTACAGAACAACTGTGTCCTTCAGGCGCTGACGAATAAACCGGAGCGATTCTGCCTTCACTTCTCTTTGGATTGCTTATAGTTTTTATGTCACTGTGACACAAGTTGAAAACAGCATGTGTTCTCCACAAAACAATCCAAGACCACATGGGTGAATATTTGATATTGTTAGGTTTTGGGTGGAACGTGACTTTAGAGCCAAACTGCAACCCCAGCGTGTGTGTGTGTGTGTGTGTGTGCGTGTGTGTGTGTGCGTGTGTGTGTGTGTGCATGTGTGCATGTGTGGGCGTTGTTCAGTAGCTGACTCTGTTTGCTCCATGTGTGGCTCGGTGACCCAAATATTCTGAGTCATTCATTCTGATCGGCCACATCACAGCAGAGAAAGGACAGAGAGATGCGCAATGGAAAATACAAAGGAGCGAGGGAACAAATGAAATACAAGGGGATGAGAGGAAAACCAAAACCGAGATAAAGAGAAAACAAATGGAAGAGAAGCTCACGTTTATCTCCAGTGTGTTGGAAAAATAATGAGAGACTTCTGCAAAAAAGGATAAACACAAGTGAATCCAAACCACAGCCGCAACATAAACACACAAGCAGCAACACGTCTGCTTGTGTCACTTACAGAAATGTGGTCCCGTCTCACTGCTATAATTAGTTTTACCTCTAATCCGTGAACCAGAAGGACATTCGTATTCAAATCGTCTTTTAAAATCAAGTTTGTAGTTCGCTTTATTTAAATGGAGGACTGTAGTTTTGATTTTCAGCACTTTGAATGGATCCAAATGGCATTAAAATGATTCCATGAATTAAAACATTAAAAATGAAGACATCAACGGAGAACTATGAAAGCGCTGCAGCTGCTTACACGGTGTGTAGTTGAGTGTGATGCTCTTGTGGAGTTGAAAGGAAAAGGTCAGTTTTCGGCAGCGCGTGAATAAGTCGGCAGTCTTAACTTCTCCGTGAAGGTCAGATTTGTGCAGGTTGTATTTGCATATAAATGGATTTGTCTCAAAGTCAATGAGACAAACATTTAAAGGAATTTCTGCTGTAAAATACGTCTCTGCTCATTATCCTGTTCTCAGAAACTTTATGTTTGTTTTTCACAGTTTTAGGCTGAACAAATGAACTTTGCAGGACTGTTACACAGATTTGGGGGAACCTGGGTGACCTGTCCAGGTGAAACCTGTCCAGCTGAAACCTGTCCAGGTGAAACCCCGGCCTCAACCCAGAGAGCGGTAGATGGACTCCAGCAGACCCTTGTGAAATAAGATGGCACAGATGATGGATGGATGGATGGATGGATGGATGGATGGATGGATGGATGGATGGATGGATGGATGGATGGATGGATGGATAGTGGTCTTTCCATTTAATAATACAGAGGGGTTTTTCTTTTACATACATCTTAGAATGAATAAATCAGTCTGTAAATACGTTTTCTCAGTTTTACATCACTAGAATGAAGGACAATAAGCCCCCCCCCCCCCCCCCCCCCCTAACAAACGACGCCGTTTCCCTTTTCAAACACAAAGTTTGTGAAATCAGTCGACAGATAAATTGCGACCTTTAAATACAATTTAAAACTCCATCCACCACTGAAACTCATCTGTCATTAACGGTGGAGGGCGTTTGTCTCCGTCCTCACTGTTGGCTGCGGTCGCCACCAGTTCAAACAACCGTCTTTACTGATATAAAGCTATAAAGCTATAAAACAATATTTGTGTTTTGTTCCGTCTCAACTCAGCGACTAGAAGATGCTGCTGATTTCCGTTTGCTCCCGTCTGCTACCGGCAACGACACAGACCCTGTGGAACCACAGCACTTTTCTATCATTATGATAAATTGTCCAGAACTCAGCCTAAAGTTTCATCTGTGATAAAATCGCAGGTCTTTTTTTTGGACGCCGAGTGTGTAGCAGCTGTTCCCCAACATCCGCTTCATCATGCGCTCACGCTGGGATGTGTAAACTACATTTAGCCTGGATGTGACTCAACAGCCGGTAAGTCGGCGGTTTCTGGAGCTCGTTGTTAGACTTCTCCAGCTGCCCCACATTCCTGTCATCTGTAACCCATTACCCAGATCCCTTTGCTCTTTTGCCTCGCCAGGAGCTTCCCCCCGGGCTGCTAACCAGTTACAATGATGCGTTTCCTGTTTGCAAGTCATTGCTTATGAGAATCACGCTTAAATAATAAGGCTATTCTATCAGAGCGCTGTCACGAGCGCTGATCCTGAGCCAGGCTGGCTGGCACGCTACAGCGCAGCCGGCGGGAATGCCAAGAAAGACTGAATGTGTTTCTGTTTGGATCATGTTTTCTTTTTTTTTTTGCATTTGTTAGTTAATCTTGTTAAACAGGTTTCATGTTGTAAAACACAGTTTGTGCACACTAAACTCAAGACAGAAGACAAATGAAACAGGTTCTTCTCACAGATTAGGTGAGAAGGAAAGTTCAGATTGTTCAAAGTTTAAAACGCGTTTTGAAGACAGCATAAAAACAAAATATGCAAATTTCATCACTGATTTGGAAGAAAATGCAACCGTTAGTAACGTACTTCCTCTGCTGCGTTGGTTCTGATCATTAACTGAGCTGATGGGAGTATTGATCACGGATCATGATGGATCACTTTAAAGTCGCTGAGGAAGATTTTCCAAACATCCAATTATTTTCCTGCGGGCAGCTGTTTCTGTAGTCAATGACATCAAACTCTACTTGTTTGATTTGATTGTTTTTATAAATACAACCTACTGAACAGAACCAGTGGTGGTTGGAGTTTAAAATTGTGTTTAAAGGTCACAATTTATCTGTCCACTGATTTCACAAACTTTGTGTTTGACAGCGGAAACGGCGTCGCTTTGCTTTGAAAGTTGGGGGGTGTTGGGGTTGGGGGTGTGGGTGTTTGTAGAGGGGGGTGGGGGGTGGGGGTGGGGGGGGTTATTGTCCTGCATTTCTGCATACATTCTAGAGATGTAAAACTGAGAAAACGTATTTACAGACTGATTTATTCATTCTAAGATGTATGTAAAAGAAAAAAACCCCTCTGTATTATTAAATGGAAAGACCATCCATCCGTCCGTCCGTCCGTCCGTCCATCCATCCATCCATCCATCCATCCATCCATCCATCCATCCATCCATCCATCCATCCATCCATCCATCCATCCATCCGTCCATCCATCCATCCATCCGTCCGTCCGTCCATCCATCCATCCGTCCATCCGTCCGTCCATCCATCCATCCATCCATCCATCCATCCATCCATCCATCCATCCATCCATCCATCCATCCATCCATCCATCGGTCCATCCATCCATCCGTCCATCCGTCCGTCCATCCATCCATCCATCCACCCATCCGTCCGTCCGTCCGTCCGTCCGTCCATCCATCCATCGGTCCATCCATCCATCCATCCATCGGTCCATCCATCCATCCATCCATCTGTCCATCCATCCATCCATCCATCGGTCCATCCATCCATCCATCCATCCGTCCATCCATCCATCCATCTGTCCGTCCATCCATCCATCCATCCATCCATCCATCCATCCATCTGTCCATCCATCCATCCATCCATCCGTCTGTCGACCCGTCCGTCCGTCGGTCCGTCCGTCCGTCCGTCCGTTCATCCGTCCGTCCGTCCATCCGTCCTTTCATCCATCCGTCCATCCGTCCATCAACTGTGCCACCTTATTCACAGAAGTCTGCTGGAGTTCATCCACCTCTCTCTGGGTTGAGGGCGGGGTTTCACCTGGGCAGGTCAGCAGTCCATCACAGGACACTTCAGAATAATTTAAAGGACAAAATTAGAAATGTTCACAATTTACATTTTTAATGAGAACAATGCAGATGGTATTGAGACATTTTACATCATTTTCTATTGGAAAATAAAAATATGCACATTACTAAACTGGATTGTGAAATAGTAAATGAAAACATCAATAAAGAGTCTAATTTATAGTGTTTTCACTTTGCTGCGTTCAAGGACCTCTCTGACTGGTCTGACGTGGATTGTCTAACCTGTTTTTTTTTGGCCCAAAGTGCAACTAAAAAGAGAAAATGACAATTGTTAAAAAGAGAAGGTAAACGTGTTAAAAATGCAGTTTTGAAAACTAAACAGAACAGTTGAGTCGGGTCCTGCAGATACGTTTAGGACAGGATTGAACTGAAGTGGAGTTTGATTGCAGTCTGTTGACCATGTTGCAGCGTTCAACACTGATATGATGTCAGTTTGTGTTAGTGCACGTAGGAGATGGATTTGTGAGACAAAAGGGTTTGTTGGAGTCAACTCACATTTCCAGTGATCAGTTGGTCACCTTAAAGTCGCTTCACGCTTGGTACTAAGAATGTGTCTCCACATGCGCCTCAAGGGACCACTTTGTCAAGTCAGGTCACCCCACCCCCCACCCCCCCTCCACTCTCACACACACACACACACACACACACACACACACACACACACACGCACACACACATTTCCATTTGCAAAGACTGGAAGCACTGTTGTTTTTGAAAAGCAGCAGTCGACAACGCCGGTTTGTGGGAAATGAACTGTTTACATCCATCTTAACCCAGGATACCTTCACATTTCAAAAGGAGTGTTTGTGTTTCCATCCACTGCATTTAAGGAGTTCGACAGAAATGGGCTTAAAAAAAGAGATATGAGGAAAACGGAAGGAGGGAACCTCAGAAAACCACAGAAAAACCCGAGTTGTTGAACACACCGATGCACTCCACCATACATGACTGATGGCTTCTGCGCCAAGATTTTCTTACACCACACACGTGCACATTGGCTGTTTGATGCAACAATTTCATTCTCAGAACTGACAAATGACAAGCTGCTTCCCTGTTTGGAGAGTTTGGCTTGTAGGAGACCTTTACGTGAACGACCAGCAGTCAGACAGCCCGATTTATTTGCTCCAAATGGACACAAATGGGAAGCACTTTTTAAAAGTTCCTTTCTAATTCACTTCACAGCTGGGTGGAAGCGCAACTCGCGTGTCCTGAGGGTGGTGAGTGCGTTCCCGGCTGTATTTCACCCAAGGTGCATTTTAATGCCAGCTGTGTTCCAGGTGGTGGAGACGAGACGGCTGCAGGTTTGCATTTGATCGTTCAGAAGCTCGTTTTGCCCTCGGTGACCCCTGCAGTCCATCTGAGAGTGGAGGTGTTGGCACTGACACGTCATTAGCATGCCAAAGCAGCGGTCCGCCGGTTTCTCTCACACAGTTTTGTCGTCTCTGCTTTGTTTCGGAGTCGTTGAACGGAGGTTACGAGATGCAGGAGACTCCACGGAGTCTGCTTCCATGACACTCGCGTTTTCACGCAGGAACTTACTGCATCATTTATTTACAAGTAGATTTAATTCTGCGGTCACAGCTCGTTATAGTTTACCGAGAAGAAGCAGAGCTGCTCTGTTATCATTTTTAAATAGAACGAAGTCGGCACATCAGCTGCGGAGGTACGAGGAGGAGAGGAAGACAGTGGTGGATGAACAGATGAAGACCTCCGCGGTGACCTCCTGATGAGAGCAGGAACGCAGGAATCTTTACATCCACATATTATACAAATGTCAGTTCAGGTGTCCTTCACATGAAAATCACGTAAAGTACATTATCTACTGGACACAGACATGATTTAAGATATGTGTTATATTTAAATATTAAATAGATCACGAAGAGCCGCTTTGGTGTAGTGCCCCCCCACCGCCCCCACCCCCCACCCCCCTGGGCAGTCTTATGGGGCCTCGACCATCATCACAGCATCAGGATTGGCCCCCCGCAATGAGAATTTCAGAAACCTCTGCAGAGCTGGAACACGTCCCTGCCGTTGGTTCGATTCTCAGAGCGGTCCTGATAGACTGCTGGGTGGGGGTTGCTCGGTGTAGACTGGGTATGTTGTGGGCAGGCGATGATGATGTTCCATTGTCTCAATGTTCCCCTTTAAGACGGGTCGTCTGTTGACATTCATCACCACCATCACACTTAATGTTCTCCCTCCACTGATGAGCCTCCAACTATACACACAACAGGCTCAGCTGTTAGATGAGAGGAGTTCAGGAAATCTGTAGGGAAAGCAGTCTGATGGTGCAGAAAGCTGATCTACACATTATCTTCACATCTGCATCCTGGCTGTCAAGCATCTCCAAGGCCCACGCTGGAGATGATCGATCAGTGTGCCTTTAGTTCTTCAGTCTTGTGATGGAGGGTTTCTTGGGGACCCAGAGACGGTAATGTGTTTTTAACCACTCCAGGGGTCCTTTGAAGATGGGATCCAGTTGGTCATTGCAGTTTTAAAAAAACGAGGGGGAGATGCCATCTGGACCTCCTGCTTCCTGGTTTTCTGTGTCTGGAAGAACCATTTCAAGAGGTCTTCACAGATCTCAACTGCAGCTTGAGATCTGTGAAGGGGGGAAGTCTGGGTTGGCCAGAGGTGTGACAGGGGTTGTTATTGTTTGGGTGGACTGGCGGGGGCTGGGTTTGTCCTTCTCCAGCTGACAGTAGAAGACATTCAGGTCATCAATCAGGTCTTTGTTTGCCTCTGAAGAGGGGGGTGGTCTCCTGTAGTTCATGATTTCTTCCAGGCGTCTGTACACTCGTGGTTTAAAATCTGTTTTTTTTTTCTTTCAACTTTTCACTTGTTTTCAAAATGTCGTACAGTATAAATGTGATGCCCTGCTTCTTTAAAATCTAATCATACAATATAAAAGCTCCTTTTGCAACCACGTCTTTACGTCTGCTGATAGCAGCTGGTTTCAGGAAGTAGACTTAGCCGCTCAGCTCAACTTGGCTGTACCTTTTTAAAATCAGTACACATAACATGACATATTTGATAATATAGGAAAATGTGAAATAAAGTAATTACAACGTTTGAGAAGCTGTCCGACCCTGATCTGGATCTGTGATGTCACAGTACATCCGTTCACCTAATGACAGATTTTCAGTTTAAGTTTAAAGTGACAAAGTTCTTATCTCGAACTTTAGAACATAAAGATAAGCTCTCAAGAATGAACAAGAGATTTCTTTTCATTATATGTACTCTTTAATCTATGATCAGACTGTCCAACTTCCAAGTTTCTGAAGTTAATTCGAATGTGCAGCTGGATAAAATGCTCGTTTGATCGTGAGCTTTGGAGTCACCGTGGCTTTAAACGACTCGACTAAAATATTAACACCAGACTAAATAACACAACTCATCTTTGTCTTTATCGAGTCACTGCTGCCAGAAAAGTTTATCATTAATGTAGGAGGTGTAGAACGCTGGCGGTACTGGTGTTAAGACCAAACGCCAACCATCTTAGTTCCTCATGTGGAACGAAGATTCGCTGCAGTTCCTCGACTGACCACTAGAGGCTTGCTGCAAACGCAAGTTGATCTCCATTGACTCTCATGATAAAATGTCCAACTTTGGAGCAGAAATAAACATATTTACGCTCCGATGGCATTGTTTGACTTCTGAAGTTCTGCGTTGAGATTGTATGCCTCACAAAGTGCCATGAAGCAATTCCCTGCCAAAACGCTCGGGCTGTCAGGTTCTGGAGGATCTGTTGAGCTGGGTGAGTGTTTGCCCGCGGGTTTGACCTTTCTGTGAGACAGGAGGTGGGTGGAGTTGGAGCTGATCGATCAAGAACAGCCGAGTGCAAATGTTGCATCGTAAATGAAAGAGAAGTCGCGCGAGGAGGTGATGAGGAGGTGATGAGGAGGTGTACGTCTTCTAAACACGTCCAGCAGAAAGGCAGAGCGGACCGGTCACAGCCTTCGTGGTCTGCTTCGCGTTGACGCGTAGTCAGAAAATCTTGGAGATGATTGACAGGTGACGCAGAGGCGCTGCGGTCCCCCCACACCATCTCACGCACCCTCATTGGCTCGCTGGTAACTCCTCCTCCACAAACTCCTGTGGGTGGAGTCTGCGATGTATCTGATAGCCTCACACATCGTGAGCCGGGCCGTTTCTCAGGAGTGAACCTGGCTTCAGCTCAGATGTTTTTCTAACATCTGTACACAAGTGAAATGAGGCAGCCCCAGAAACTTGTTCATTGTGTGAATTAAATGACAAATCCTGGGTTCCTCACTGTGTTTCGCGTGGCCATGTGATGTCATCCAGAGTAACCACATGGAGTTTTAATGCCTCTCTTTCTCGCCAGTTCGATCAATAGCAGCAGATATTATAGTAACAGATTTAACTTGTCATCCTTTGTATCCTTGTAAACACATCATTTCTGGCAATAGTCAAAAGTTGTTGTTATTTTTTTAAACTGACTTGATTCAGCAACACTTCATTTATATTGAAATCTAAAGTTAGTGGGTGTACTAACTCCCCCCCGTGAAGCGGAGATCGGACCGTCACTGTATGGAAAACAATGTTCTGCTTTACAGATCGCTGCACATGCGCAAGTTTCATGTTCCTACGTGACGATTTTCAGACCTGCAACCAACAACAACCAGAAAGGCCGTCAAACTGCTTTCATGCTTTTAGTCAGCTGTGATTTTTTCTCCTTCCTTTAAGATGGTCGTGGCATGAAGTCTTGCAGAGAGAAAGAGTACTTGTTTTTGTTATAATAGAATTTGTTAGATCTACATGATCAAACCAACCATACGAACTCAGATGTTTGAGGTTGCTGCTGATGTTGTACTTTGATCAGGCTGATATCTTAACTGTGTCTTCACTCGAGGCCACTGAGTTGATGCAAATGGGAGTGATGAGGGGAGGTCCCGTTTTCTGTATCACCTTGAGTGGAAAAACAAACGCAGAGCCTCGAGAGTCATAAAAATTCCCCTCCGACCATGACATCTGACTTGTTACTTCTGTGGTGTACAGAAAGCACGTGTGCCTGTGAGGGAAAGAAAGAGACCTGGTTTCAAGGTTCAGTGCAGATTCACATTCAGTCAAGTGAATATTTAGTCATGCGGGCTTTCTTAACGTTAGTAGGAAACCCAAGATCACCCTCACACCTGAAAGTCAGCCTCACCTGGGCCCGAGAGAGGCTTTCAACAGCTCTCCGCGGTTGTAGGTGGTTTTAATCCTGCATCATGTGTCACACATGATCTCTTAGGAGAACATTGAATTTTTAACGTCATTCTAATAATATTGTTTCAAAGAGCTCAAAAATAGTTCAAACTCTGTTTGATGTCTGATGTAAGATTGGCTGGAGCAAAAGGAAGCAGTAGGAGGCAACACTGCATTTTATTTACTTTTTATTAAAAGAACTGTCAAAATAGACAGTTGTGTTTTATGCTCTTCTGTTTACGTCCAGATATGTTAAAGGAAAGTTAAGGAGTGCATTTATGTTGAGCCTTTCCTAATCTGATCCTTCAAGATAATTCAAGGCATTTCATTTGGTCCGTACAGAGTTCGCTGTCATATACTGAAACGCTGATTAACGTATCCGGGTCAATCGAGCTTCGGTTAGACCTTTTACCACCAAAGTGTTTCCCGTGTTGGTTCAGCGCCGCTGATTTTTGGTTTTCTACTCCATCTGCAGGGAAGGCATTCAGCCCGATTTACGCTTCTGCATAGCAGCGGCCCATGTAGGGTTCACAAGCTCCTACGCCGTCGGTGGGGATTACACTTCTGCTTGATTGCTTGCGTGGTCAGTAGTTACACCACCGACTGCTGTGCAAGTGCAAGCTGAATGAATTAAGGTAATGTTGGGGGGGGGGGCACCTCTTCACCCTTCTTATGTGAATTCTTCACGTTTTCAGAAGCAAGAGTCAGATTAACATTTTAGGGAAAATTCTTGCAAAGCAGCAGAAGCATGAGTCATAATCATCAATCGCCACAACACAGCTCCGGCGGCGTGAAAGCGAAGACGAGCCATTCGATGGTCCCAAAGACAGTCGTGGTTACTTTTTTTTCCTTTCCACATATAAATCTGGCGTCAAATAAAACAATTCTGGCTGAACTCTCAGTGGGGATAGACGAGGAAATGGTGTGAAAAGCCGTCCTGGTGCAAAGTGTGTGGATGGAAAATGAAAAAATTTGTTTGAGCGTAGACGACTTGGGACGAGTGGCATTTTTTTAAGTTTACCCACTTTTGATTGCAATGAATCCATATTAGTCTGCTACTGACCGTAGTCCCTGCTCAGGTTGTGCCACAGACACACAAAGAAGTCAAACAATATCGAGACGTGGACCAAAAATGGGTTTGAGACTCTGGAATAAGGCCAACCTTACAGTTTTAAGGAATGTACTGTTGTGTCGGTTGAAAGTAAACTTTAGAGTGAAGCTGAAGCAACGTGTCATGTTCTTCTTCACGTGCTGCCATTTGGTTGTGAGCTGTGTGTTTGCTCTGCAAACAGCCAACACTAACCGTCAAACACGGTGTGTAAACTGTTGTATAACGCAGGTAAAACCTTTCCCAGCCAAGACGACTGAAGCTGACTTCTGACACTAAAGCGTGAGGCTGGCCAGGTATGTTCACGTTTTTCACGTTTGTTCATGTATGTTGTTTCTTTTGGTAGATGTCGACAAACCTAATTGGAGGCTGGTGAACTGGCTTTGCGGCGTAAACCTTTTACAGGTTACGTGAAAGTTCCAGAGATGTTCAGACTGTCAAAAAACCTCCCCCACAAAAACAAACCAAATCTATACTGATTTATAGAAATCTGGATACAGTGAAAACCTGATTCGGGCAGTCGGTGTGGGTCTAGATTTGATCCTTTAGAGCCATTGTCCTGCATGTTTAGGAAGAACAGAGAAATCATCATGTCACCAAGGTCTTCACAAGTCTGTTAATGACATATTCCTTTGAAAAGGGTGCACTGGAGCAGGGAAACATCTAAAAAAAGCAGGACAGCAGCCCTTGAGGACTGGAATTGGAGACCTCTGAGCGAGGCAGTTCATCAAGATGTGCAGTGAATCAGAACCTCTAGATGTAACAGGCAAATATATTTGAGTGTTATCTTAAAAGGAAAGATTGTGTTTTAAAAAGATTGAACCGATGATCTGCATGTATAGAGAAAAACAGCAATGGGCCCAAAATAGACCCTTGAGGTACTCCACAAAAGAGGGGCCAAAGAAGAAAAGTCACTTAAGGTTTAAAGAAATACTCCGGGCAGCTTAATAGGATATTAATCAGTCAAAGCCAGGGTCCTTAATGCCCACACACTGTTCAAGATGGGAAAAATGAACACGGCAGCAGTCAAATATAAAAGCAGCAGAGTTTATATATAAAAAAAAAATTAATTAAAAGAACATCATTACAATTTCTTAAAATGTCAGTTTAGAACTGTGGCAAGGCTTAAAACCAGACAGATTTTTTTTAATACAAATAATAAAACTCACCTAAAAATGTTTGTGTTGGTTAAAAAAAAACAAGACTCTACAAGACTTTGGATTAAAATGATAGTTTAGAGATGATCTGAAAATGAGAAATAACTGAAGGGTCCAAATTCTTTTTTTAAATAGTCGAGTTTAAAAAGCAGCTGGAATGACACCGGATCTGCAGGGACGTGTTGAAATACTTGATCCAATTATAGTCAACAACCTTTATTTGGTCCTGCTCCGTTAGTGAGTTACCTGACTGTATCTGAATAAAGAGAGAGAGAGAGAGAGAGGGAGAGGGAGAGAGGGAGAGAGGGAGAGAGAGAGAGAGAGAGAGAGAGGGAGAGAGAGAGAGAGAGAGAGAGAGAGAGGGAGAGAGAGAGAGAGAGAGATAGAGAGAGAGAGAGAGAGAGGAGAGAGAGAGATGAGGAGGAAGAGAGAGAGAGAGAGAGAGAGAGAGAGAGAGAGAGAGAGAGAGAGAGAGAAATACATTGGCACATTGAGTTTTTGATAAATAAATCCTGATTGTTTAACATTTATTATTTCTAAAACGCAGACTCGGTTAAGAACGTGTTACTCTCCTTGTTAGGATTTATTTAAAAGAAAACAGGTTCGTCACATGTTGTGGCCACAGCTAAACTCAAACATTAAAACTCAACAGATTATTAATGTTAATAAAATGTTGGCACTGTTGATAAATACGTATTCACTTCATGCTTTTATTTTCATGTTTTCACTCAACATTCCTGAAGTATCAGTATCTCTTTACTTTAGGGAATGCTTTGATTTAGTCATAAACCTCCACAAAAACCACACTAAAATGCTTCAAGGTGAGCTCACTTTTTGCTTTTCCTTTATTTTATAGATCCAGATGAATTTAATAAGATAAGTATGGTTGGATAAACCTGTCTGAAGCTGGATGAAGTGCTGGTTCTTCGTGGACTTGGAGCTGATTTCATGGTTGTCAGAAGCAGCTGCTCCGCTGATGGACACGGCCTCTTGGTCAGCGTCTGACCACCCTGATGACGCTTAAATGGTTAAAAACAAACAAAAAAAAAAAACCCTGCCTCTATGAAAAATGTATTGGTTTTGATTCAAAGCTTACAGACAATTTCCCAGAGCAGATTAACACGCCGGTTTCTATCTGGTGACACAAGCAGGAAGATGAGACACGATGAGGCTGCTGCTTCTTCGTCTGCTCTGTTTCCTTCGACTTGATCCAAACGTGCTTCACTCTCACAGTAGCTTTCAGAGAGGTTGTTGGTGGTAGTAGAAGCATCTCATGGCAGTTTCATACAAACCCGGCGGTTTTAAAGCGACAGATGACGTTAAAAGTCCGGCTCTCCTCTACAAACTGAAATCACAGGGGTTGGAAGTTGTGCGTGGAAGCGTCAAGGCTCTGCGACTGTCAGGAGGCAAACACGATCATCAGGTGAACCTGATCCCTGATGACGTTTGTGACATTTATGTCAGGGATTTCTTTGTTTTATGCACCTCTCCACATGTAAACACAGCTTTTCCAGCTTCCGATAAGCGTCTGGGTCTTATGGCAAAAACAAATGCCAGAAACCATGTCGACTGACAAACAATTAAACCTCTTTTTTTAACTCATATTAATAAAATTCCCTTAGATAGTTGTGGTAAGAATATTCAGGCACCATAAATATCACCAGTGGTGCATCTGGAGGCACATTTAGGAACTTTGAAGCTCATTTGTGCAAACAAGTATTTTTCACCTCATTTCTAGAAAATAAAAGTAAATGTTCAAACTGACCATTGAAGAGGAACTATTTTAGGATTGTGTGTTAGAAACGTAAAATTAAGTAAAATTCAGAGCAAAAACAAGCGAAGTGAGTGTTTACAAAGACGCGATTTAAAAACGATTTATGAGGAAAAATGGATCCTGACTAGAAGAAGCCTGCTGCACCAAAACTTTTCACATTTTATGAACTTTTTGTAGAGTTTGAGCTGCACTTATGGTTTTCTTGGGTTTACTTTGACCTCGAGCAGGTGGGACATCATTTTCAACATCAGCGTCACTTCTCTTTTTCAATCTTATATCATCAATTAAAAACAAACACAGTCCGTCATTTATTTGGCAAATCACTCTAATTCACTCTTCACTCCTTCACTGAAGGTCTGATTTAAAAAGGATTTGTTCTGCAGGGACTTGGATAAACTGTACAATTAATGGGTGAAATGTAAGAGAATCGTGTTTGAGAAGAGGTTCAATTTCCCAGTAAGTATATATATTAACAACATAAACCTAAAAAACCCCAAACAGTGACGTTGAGCTCTTTAAATTAACGTGTCTGACTGGATTGGACCTGTGAAACCTGCCACAAACAAGTGGACATGAGCCGGAGGCGGGTTCTTCATTCCTGTCAAGAATGCTGGATTGTTCTCGGAAGGTTACAGTAACTGGGGGACACCGCGCCCCCACACCCCAGTTCCCTTTCCGTGGGGGGTGGTCCATTATGAGGACATCGGAGGCCCCCTTCAATTCGTGCATAAATCCCACCTCAGGACTCTTTGATTGATTCTCATCTTGACTCTGTGCAGGTTCGTCTGTTTGTCTGACGGGTTTTTGGATCAAACTGTCAGTTTAATTTTGAAATGAAAAGAAATAAACTTCAGAGAAAACAGGAAGAAACCATGAGACCACACACCACATATACGAGCACACACTTACCACCTCCACCTATTTTATTGTAAATGGCAATGGGAGCAAAATGAAGAACTGAAAGTGGGTTTGCAGTGTGTGTGTGTGTGTGTGTGTGTGTGTGTGTGTGTGTGTGTGTGTGTGTGTGTGTGACTGTGTGACTGTGTGTGTGAGTGTGTGTGTGTGTGTGTGTGTGTAAGTGTGTGTTTGAGTGTGTGTGTGTGTGACTGTGTGTGTGGTATGTGTGAGTGTGTGTGTGTGGTATGTGTGAGAGTGTGTGTGACTGTGTGTGTGTGGTATGTGTGTGAGTGTGTGTGTGGTATGTGTGTGAGAGTGTGTGTGAGAGAGAGGAAGTGTGCTGGATGAGTGAGCACTAACGGACAGGAGTTTGAAGTTTGAGTGATAACGGCTCAGTCACACTGAAACCAGCCGCTGCCTCCTCCTTCATGTCAAGTTCACTGAAAAAAACATCTCATCTTCCAGAAAAAAACCAACTGACCTTTTGACACATTAAAAAAGAAATAAACCACCTAAAATCTACTAACTTCATGCACCAGTTAAGCCACAACCTGCAGCACACCAGCGTTTAGGACGTTTTGTAGCCAAGACACGAAACCTCGAAGCCACTGACAGTAGATTGACCTGCAAAATATTCAATATTCCTACAAATATTCCGTTATCACAAACTAATTTTAAAACACTTTCCTCTTTTAAAAATATGTGCTTCATGTTCGCCAACTGAAAGAAAACATGCTTCATGGTTGTTTTTTAGCCATATTTAGTAATTTGGTGAATAAACAACTCCACGAAAGTCAGGCCATCGTATAAACTGTAAATGAAAACCGGATACAATTGTCTGCACATTTTGTCAACTTGTATTTTGTTCCAGATAGAACATAAAAAACTCTTGGTAACACAATGTGGGTTAACGACGTTGGTAAATCATTGCATCCTGCATTTATCTAGATCTTACACAACGTCCACACTTTTTTGTGGTTATACATCAAAAACAGCTTTTGTTAAAAATTCTGTGAAATTCTTCAGGTTCGAGATGTTTTAAAGCAGAGCTGTCGTACTCCAGTCCTCAAACACCACGATCCTGCATGCTTGAGATGTTTCCCTGCTTCAACTCACCCTGAAACAAATGACTGGATCATCAACAGACTTGTACAACCCTTAATGACAAGCTGATGATGAGCCAATAACTTGAGTCAGGTGTGTTGATGTGCAGGACAGCCGCCCTCCAGGACCACCTGTGTTTAAGAGGGTGAAAGTTTGCTTCCCTAAGCCCTTCATTCTCAGTAACCGGTGGTCTCGTACCCCATCAGATGTTCTGCCTTATCAGATTTTGTGCCTGATTGGTGACAAACAGCTCGGTGGGCCATCTGAGGGCAGCATTCTGGCATTGTGCTCACACTGCAGACGCTGCAGAAAAAAATACCACAGCAGAGGTTGGAAGGTCCTGCTGTCTCCATCCCTCTAGGAGGGATTCACCTCAATGCCGAATCAACTCAACTCAACTCAACTTTATTTTTAAAGAACAGTCGACCCAAGTGCTGAACACAAACATGGGTTCAGAGAAAAACATGTCAAACAAATGCAAACATAAAAGCATAAAACAAAAAGATAAGACACTAAAACTAAGATCTCAAATCTCAAATTTAAATCTCTGATTTAAAAGCCAAAGTGAAAAGTATGTTTTAAGGGAGGAACAGGAGGTGAGTCTGCTATGTGAAGGTAGGTGGTTCCACAGTTTTGAACCTGCGACTGAGAAAGCTCGGCCACCTCGAAGCTTCCTGTTAGTCTTAGAGATGACTAACAATAACTGATCTGCTGACCTGAGGGAGCGTGAAGGAGTGAACGGCTGAAGCAGGTCAGACAGGTACTTCGGAGCGAGACCATGGAGACATTTAAAGACATAACAGAATTTTAAAATCAATGAGTAAACGATCCGGGAGCCAATGAAGTGATGCTAAGATTGGAGTAATAGCCTCTGGTTTCTTTGCACCAATTAAAAGTCGGGCAGCAGCATTTTGAACTAACTGCAGTCAAGCAAGTAATTTCTGGCTAACTTCAATGTAAAGTGCATTACAATAATCTAAATGTGTTGTGATAAATAATACACCAATATGTGTATTGAAAGTACAGTTAAAAAAACGTACAGTTGATGTCCATGTTGCTGGAGCAGTAATGCGAGCAGCAGCAAATATAATGAAAAAAGAAGAAGCCCAAGAATAAAACCCTGAGGCACTCCATATGTGAGAGGTGCTCTGGAAGACCTCCATGATGTACGTAAAAACTTGGGATCTGAACCGGCTCAATGCGACCCTCCGAATGCCCACCCTGATCTCCAGGCGAGACAGGAGGATCTGATGGTCGACTGTATCAACGGCTGCAGTTAAATCCAATAAAACCAAAACAGCACAGTGACCAGCATCTGCGGCTAAAGGAATGTAATTAAAAACCCTCAACAGAGCGATTCAGTACTGTGGCGGGTTTTAAATCCAGACTGGAACACCAACTGAAACAGTAATTACCTAACTAAAGAAACCAGCATCCTGCGCTGTTGTATTAAAGACGTTTTCTTTAATACCATCCTCTATTCTGAGCAAGTATGAGACGACTGTAGAAAGGAAAAACTCCCCTTTAACAGGAAGAAACCTCTGGAAGAACCTAGAAGGCTAGGAAAGAAACTGAGGTCTATCAAGAACAGAGATGCGAGACAAAAATGTTTTCTTCTCTCCGGCTGTAGGGCTGACCAGGAAAACGCCTGAAACTGACACAGTCATTTCCCCGTCTGTTGTATCGCTTTGGTGACGGAACCACTCACATGTTTAGTCATCTTTTTTCCACTTTACACTCTCATATTGTAGTTGTTTTTTTGTCTTAATTTATATTCATGTTTTCCTCCATAAAAGGTGGTCAAACTCTCGCTTAGAGATAGAAGTTCCACCACTCGGGAAGCTCTAGGAGAAGAGTCGCTGCTCCTCCACACCCAGAAGAGCCAGTTGGGGTGGTTCGAGCATCTGATCTGGCAGGACACACTAGAGGAAGTATGTCTAATGCTTGGGAACACCTTTGTATTCCCAGGAGGAGCTGGAGGAGGTGGCGGGGAGAGCTGCTGCTGCCCTCGCGACCCAGACTCAGATAAAGCATGGATGGATATTTTATACATTTGCTACCTCCTGTTAAAATACTCAATTCTGATTCTGGCTATAAACTTCACTTGTCAGCATTTTTATGTTGTGGTGAGCAGTTTTGTCAAGACCTGTTTACATGAACGTGTGCAAGTTTCAAGTGTGACATTTCCCACATTTAACTGGGGAGGTCACGAGAAGAGATCCGTCTCATAGCTGAACTCACTTTCCTCTTCGTACTCGTACTTGTGCCAGTGTCCCAGTCGCTCTGCATGACCATAAATTTACCGTCAAGTTCCAGCTTTTTACACTTTTGCATCTTGACAGCTTGTACGCTTGCTGGTGTGGGCTGACCCGTTGCGGTCCTGACATAAGATCTCTTGTGAAAGCAGCTTGTTTTTAGCATCTAGCCTTTAGCACGCTGTCATATGTCAAATACCAAATAGCTGCAGATCATCTTCTGACAGCAGCAGTCCATCTTCAGCGCTCTGCAGGGCTGAAGTATGGCCGCACAGCTGCAACACTCAAACAACAGCCACTGAGTGCACTTCCACTTGAACACACAGTTGACTTTTGACTTTATGCAAGAATGCAATAAGACATACAGAGTCCACAGCTGCAGAAAATTACTAGATACAGTCAGGCCGAGCAGAAGCATGGTGCAGCACCGACACAATGTACTCAGTGACGCTGGCTTCGCTTTAAGTGCAAATGCAAATCCGTAGTTAAGTTGATTAAACATGATTTGTGCAACGGTTGCAGAGGACAGGTGAGAGGCTATTTAATATTGTGCAACAGTCTGCTCGCATGCAGTGTGACAACAGGTGCGTGCACGGTTGAGTCTATCGCCACACATGCCCACAATAGGATCCTTCTTTCTGGCAGCCCTGACGAATGGACGCAACAGATGCACACATAACTTTTATTTACAAAAGAGCGAGTGTGGATACGGAAAACAGAGAGTGGGAGTTGGGGAAAAGGACGAGGAAATAGTTTGAGCAGAAAGAACTTGGAAAAGCTGGGTGAATTCAAAGAAAACTGGTCATAAAATCTTCAGCGGGAAAATTGGGTTTTAGTCCAAATCTGATAGAATCTAGTGTGTTTCACAAACAAAATGAAAAGAGTGCGCAGAAAAGGTAAATATTTTATATTTTAGATATGCACATCAGTCCTGTTTAAAAAAAACTGGAGTTCATTTAAGTTTTAGTGGTTTTTGATAAGTATTTTCTCATTAGAGGTAGTTACGGATGAATGGACCGAGGTGGTTCCCTACGACTGGAAGGTTCCTGGGTGGATCCCCAGGTCCCTCATGTGCTTAAGTGTTCCTGGGTAGGACCTTGGGTCCGCCGCTGCCCCCATTCCCCCGGCCACTCGTAGATCTGGTCTCAAGCCCAGATAAATGGGGAGGGTTGAGCCAGGAACAACATCTGCCATGAAACCTACAGCACAGAAAATCAATATGTGGAACTGCTGTGGCAGCTCCCACAAATGGGAACGCTGGAGAAACTGGAACAACATATTTCTTTTCTTTGACTTTCAGTTCTGGGTAGCGACACACACTCAGATATATGACTGCACTGCTATTTTAACAGTATTGTTTCTTAGATGCTTTTTATGATATTTTCCTGCTTTTCAATCATGATTTCTGTTTAATTGTTTTCTGAGTGTAAAGCACGTTGGTCAACCTTGTAGTTTTTTTTATGTGATTTTTAAATATATATGAAACTATAAACTATAAAACACACTAAAATACAAAATCCAATAAAGGTACAAAACAATAAATAAAACCAGTAACGAGGACAACAGGAGCAGTAAAAGGAGGAGAACTCAAGTTGGGTCGAAGTCCAGAGCATAAAAATGGGTTTTCAGACGGCAAAGGTTCTGGCCCCTCTGAGCTGCCGTCTCTTTTACAACCAACCAGGAGACGGGCGGTCGCATTTTGGACGAGTTGGAGACGTGAGAGAGAAGACTGGCGGACTCCAAGATAAAGTGCGTTACAGTAAACCCGCCGGGAAGTTATGAAGACATGGATTACTGTCTAAAAAAGTGGAGCTGTTAAAAATGGTTTCGCTTTTGCAAGTTGACAAAGATTACAAAAGCTTAACTTTACCACTGAGCCCATCTGATAATCTTGTTTAAAATTGCTGTCCGATTTAAAATCCAAGTTAAAAAGTAGTTACAAAGCTAGTCAAAAGACCTGAATCGTCTGGGGAGGGGCCACTTGAGTCATTTGGCCCAAAGACAATAACTTCTGTTTTCTCCTTCGTTAAAATTCAAGAAGCTTAGGGCCAACCAATTCCTAATATCTTAGAGACATGACACAAGTGATAGAGAAAACATCGTTCCATTGTAGCTGTAGATAAATGTAAAGGAACACACAGAAAAGAAGAAGGGCCCCAAAATTGAGCCCTGTGGAGCCCCAAAAGACACCTGAGCCATGGTTGATTCAAAGCCAGCTATGATAACACACATGGTTCTTCTTGCCAAGCAAGACCCAAACCAATCTAGCGCAGTACCTTGAATCCCCACCAGAGTCTGTAGCCTAGACAATAAAATCCTGTGGTTCACCATGTCAAATGCTGCCATTAAATCAAGCAGGACAAGGACCATATAATCTCCAGCATCAGTGGTCAGGAGGATGTCATTACTGACCCTCAGTAACGCTGACTCTGCTGTGCAGGTCTCTGAAACTAGACTGGAAGACTTCCAAAATGTTATTGTGGTACAAGAAAGACTTCAGTAGACCACTTTCTCAAAGTTTGTGATATATAAAGGCATCTTGGAGATGGGTCTAAAATTAACCAATACAGTGCTGCCAAGGCTGGCTTGTCTGCAAGAGAGAAATCAGGTAAAATAAATTAATAAAAATTAAATGTATGTACCCCCCCAATGGTTGTCATGGATATAAAATCTAGCTATGGAGATTAAAATCATTTTTTTGCTGTAAATATAAAGCTGTTAACATGTATAGTTGGACATCTTAACATGGAGTTCAGTGGAGAGCAACTGTAACATCCATCCATCCGTTTTCTACACCCGCTTCATCCTTGGCAGGGTCACGGGGTCTGTCGGAGCCCATCCCGACTCATTACAGGCGACAGGCAGTACTTTTATATTTTATGCAAAAACATAGTAATGTGGCCTTATTCACTTTACAGTTTTATCAAAAATAAGAGGTAGCAAACGTTCCCAAACCTCCTGGAGACATGCATCTAGCATCAAAGATAAGATCTGTAAATGTCAGTCTTAACATTATTGTTGTTCTACTTTCAATCTAACACGAATTCTACATTATTTACATATAATTGGTTCCTTTTTGTTTAAGTCCTTACTTGCACATTACAGTTTTGGTGTAGTGAGACATCTCACATTAAAACACGATGACTTATCTGAGTAGGAAATGAGTCCGATTAGAATGTGAAAGACCAAACTGGATGAAAACCTAATCCAGTGTGGACGCATCGTGAGTCACTTCACTTTGGGGACTTAAGCCTGCCTCAGGGGGTCCGGGGGGGGCAGTCGGGGGTGAAAGACTGAGCTAGGTGTTGAGGAGATGGGAGAGGGTCACCAGCTAATGATCTTTAATCCCTGACGGGTTAAAGGTCTTTTGAGGATCTACTTCCAAGACACAAAAGAGTCCTGTTCTGCCCCTGAGCTGAAACAGCCCATTCAGCTACGGAGCAACGACCTCTGACCCCTCCTGCGTCTCCTGTGGAGAAACTCTTTTTGATTCTGGTTTAAAAACACAAGTGTTGCAGCACTTTGTGTTGAAAAATTCAACATCTTCAATAAATGAGGTGTTCAGAAGAGTTTAGGCCAGCACTGAGGTTTGGTGGTTGCCTCACAGAGAGAAGAAGGTTCCTGGTTCGATTCCCACCAGGCGTCTTTCTCTGTGGAGTTTGCTTGTTCTCCCTGTGCTTTTGTGGGTTTTCTCTGGGCACACCGGCTTCCTCCCCCAGTCAAAAACACACGCATGTCAGATTAATTAGTGAGTGAAGGAGGGCGGTTGTCGTCTATGTGGCCCTGCAATGAACCGGTGACCTGTCCGGTCCAGTTTGTCTAATGACAACTGCAACAGGTTCCAGAAAAGCTTCATCACAGACATGTGGGGGCTTCGTTCCCTTTCACCGCCAAGAAACCCGGCGGCTGAAGACAGAAACGCCAATCTGTTCTGTACTTTTCTTTGAACTGTGTTTTTCCTTTCTTAGTGGAATGACAGTTTTTCGGAAGCCTGGTCCGGCCTGTGTCGGATAAATGGGTTTGATCTAAAGCAGTGCACGTCATGAACACCACCCGGGAGCCTCGGGGTTTGGAGGTTGCTCCTAAGGCGATGCTCCTTTAATCCAGTAATCCTCACTCGGCGGGTCGGGACCCAAAAGTCGCTCGTGGATGCGTTTTCAGGGGGTCGTGGGGCTTTTGCTGCAGGCAGACGGAAAACAAACATGAAGCTACATATTTTTGAGTCTTTTCAGAACTGTTTAATTTCATGTATTTTTCAGGATGAAACACTAAGTCAAACATAGCTGCTATTGAACTGTCACAGAGACCCTGTACATGTTGAACCAGTGGATACTGAGCTTAAGCTCGATATTTTTTCATCTTTTTATAAAAACTGCTGTTCTGCTTTTTATTTCACGTTTGTGCATGAATGAACTATTAACCCACTACAAAGTTTTCATCAAATTAATTTGAGCACTTAAAAAATTCTCCTCGATTT
>CM026203.1:28839093-28851593 GCA_014839995.1 Xenentodon cancila | reverse complement strand
CTTATAATGAATTCCTGTATGAGTCTAAATGTTGAAACAAATACAGCTTTCATATTTTCAGTGCAACATTTAAAATCAGCAGGCCACTGCAGACTCACGTTTCCTGTGGGTTGAATAAAACATACAGCTCTTTTCTTACACGCCACCGTGGGCGCGCGCACATGCACGCACATGCACGCACATGCACGCACATGCACGCACATCTAAAGCAGGCCCCATAAATTAGCTGGCACATTATCCTGCATGTGCGCTTCTTCTTGTTCCAAAGAGCAACCATACTTTCCTGGAATCCAGCCGAGCCCTGAAACCCCCAGCCTGCCTCGGAGCCGGCCGGAGTTTCCAGTGTGTTTTGGTGAAGGTGCAGAGCAGAAAGAGGGCGTCTTTAAAGCTTTGGCTTTTCTAATCTCCAGGGGCTCAAACTGCTCATTGGACGTCCCTCCCCGTCCTGCATTGTTGAGGGTGTTTTTTGAGGTCGGACCCTGAAAGCATTTGTGACTGGTAATCAGCAGTTTTTAAGATGATCAAACAACCTCCATTATGATGGAGGACAAAAAGGCTGACAGCGGAGGTGGGGAGAGGGGGCGCAGTGCACGAAAAGTTGACAACAGACTTCCCTTTTCTTTACCTCCTCGCTCGTTTCCCCCCTCCGATGTTATTCCCAGTTTTGTTTTTTTAATCCCTCTCAATCCGTCCACAACTGAACATTTACAACTGAAAGGTAAGTAAACATGCACATGTATTCGTTTTTACTCTCTAATTGTTTGTGCAGGTAAAAGTCCAAAAGTTTCTGGGTTTTTTGGGTTTGTTTTTGTTAAAAGGAGTTAAAAGGGATGATTGGCTTTGGAGAACAACTGCACATGAGAATCGTTTCCTTTAACTTCTCCACATTAAAAGAAATATTTGCAATCAATCATTCTTATTGTAGTGTTTTAATAAAACACCATAATATTCAATTTCCAAAACTAAAAAATAACATTGATTTTGGATCTCAGGGCTCCCCAGAAAGGAAAACCTTTGCTTGACCGGGTAAAAAAAAAAAAGAAAAAGTGGAGCAACAGTGAAGCCACTTCTGGTCGAGGCGTTTATGATGTGGCTGATTTGGGTCAAATGTGTTTATTGTTGATCAACAGCAGCGGCGGCTGCAGCCGTGGCTAGAAAACAGCCCGCCAGGCCGCCTGTTGAGCTGCGCTGCCTCGACGTAAAGACGGGAGGTCTTCCAAGAAACACAAACACACACGCTGTACTCAGATTTAACGTCTGCCTGTAAAGTGTGCTGCTCCATGTGAGAAGATAGCAGGGGGCGGCGACTTTACCCACTTCCCCTCCAGCCAATGAGGGCGAGGAGAACCTCCGGCCAGCGCCTTCTGTGGAAGTTCTGCTCCTCTGCCCAATGAGGCGGTGAGGAGGGAGAGGTGGTCCACGTGGAGGCCAACGCTCCCAAAACACAGCAACAACAAAAACAGGAAGGGAGAAAGATGGAGAATACAACACTTCTTTTCTCTGAGGATGAGAATAAATGGAAAGAAAAACAAAACTCACTTTCCTGTGAAAGACAGACGTTGCCCTGTTACACCAGAACTCAGGAGAGCATGTTGAAGATTCATCAGCAGATATTTTCTCAGTTAAAGACGTCACATGAAACTAGGAATCAGCAGGAAAAGGGAGACCTTTACAGACCAGAGTCCTGCTGTTTGTGTGTTAAACCAAACGCATCCGTCAGGTTTTCCTTCTTCTAACAGCTGCACAAGTGAAGAAAAACACTTATAAACAAACTCAGCCGACTGAGCTGCAGGTAGATTTTGGCTCCACTTTCATTCCTACAGACTGGACCGTAGCCTGGCACAGGTGGAGGGTTTTCACTTCTTTACTGATATTATACATCACACCTCTCACGTGGCTGAAGAACTGACATTTGAGCCACTTGCACTGCAGCGTCTTTGCAGCTTTTTGCATGAAGCTCTGCTGTCCGCTTTTCCAGTTTCCAGCAGGGAAGCGCCAGCTGTGAGGCGCACGTGTGAACAGCAACTGCTGGGAAAGTCGGACCGAACCAGCTACGCAGTCTCCAGGAAATCGATAGTAGTGAGCTGTTAAAACGGCTCTAGACACTGTGGCCTGTATTTTTGTGGATTCACCTCTATATGACGTTTCTGCCACAGTGTGACTTTTGATGCCTCTCGGTTGAGCAAAAACTGAGAGTAAAATAAAGTGAGATGCAGTATAGGAGGACGTCTTCTTTTGGTACGTTTTTCAAAGGAATGAAGCACCTGAACAGGAAGTTTGTTGAATGAAAAAGACATTTTCTGTTCTTTGAGAGCAAGATTTTATGGAGAAACAACTCTAAACCTCTGACATGACGCAGCACCGTTTCCTTCAACATCATCCAAGTCTGCCATCTGCACATCTTTCCGTCTACCCAACTGCACATTATGATGAATCTTCTGTTCCCTGGAAGTGCGCAGAACAAAGCTGTTACACCAACAATTGGCTGAAGACGCCTCCTAAAGTCGCACATAACGTGTTGGGATAGGAACACTTTCTGAGGCTTTTATTTTGTAGCAATCCACGTTACTGTAAGTCTTTTATTTTGACAGCCTTCTGCAGTGTTCAGGTGTAAGAGGGAGCAACTCCACGTCCCTAGTGGGCCTAGGGCGGATTTCTTTGACACTTTTTTGCAAAACAAAAGTGAAAACCTATTTCTGTTGAGTAGCGTTTTGCAAACGAGCATAATTCTCGTTAAACGTTGTCACAACGTGTACGTTTTCAAGCGTAACTCTACTAGAAGACAGATGACATCGGCAGCGGATGTTCACTCAGGTGGTCATAAGGTCTGGTCACATGATCAACTAGGTCACATCCAGTGATAAAAGTCTTTCCGTTACATCGTCACGGCAAACTGGACTACCGACACGTCCGAAAAACCTCCTCAAAAAAGTGCAAAAAAGGTTTTTTAAAATGATGCAAAAAGCACGTTTTTGGTTTCCTTTACAGGTTTTTCTATGTGATATTTAGGTTTTGCCTAATGGAGGCACGGTTCTTGTCGTCTTCATACCAGAACATTTGTTAAAAGCAGCTACGGTGTTCAGAGGTTTGAGGGATTTTTATTCAGCGCTGGTGAAAAAACAATAACAAAACACCGCGTACAACTCATCTACTTCTACAAGGTACTAATTTGGTGTTACGAGACAAATGTTCTGCTGAATGTTTCGTCATTTAAAAGCCACAGATACACTTTGTGGTTTATAGTAGAAGAACACAGAGACACACATGCACACACGGTCTGGCTTTATATTTACAGCTTCTGCATATGTGCATTCAGAAAGTATGCAAATGATTTCCTTTAACTTTCCCCGCCATCCTGCAGACCCACTCAAGCTCCGGATCTGGACCCAAACTGGGTCATTGTCTGCTAGTTGAAGGTCTGAGCAGTCTGAAGCAGCTGCACCATCACTTCCTGCGGTACGCTGAACACACACGCTTTCACACTCCTCATGCACTTCTCGTGCACTTCTCGTGCACTTCTCATGCACTTCTCATGCACTTCTCGTGCACTTCTCGTGCACTTCTCATGCACTTCTCATGCACTTCTCGTGCACTTCTCATGCACTTCTCATGGGTCTGTGACATTCAAAATCCTGCAGGTTACTTTAAACATTTAAATGAAGTTAATGCACTTAAACTTCTACTGATATTTTTAAATTTATGTCAAACTTGAAAGAAAAAGACGCTTTTGTAGGAATCTTATCTGTGTGTTGACGAGTCCAGGTGCTCGTATGAGCCAACGGGGTTCTTCACCGTTTTAACACATCAGAGGCACTCTTTTAGTCATGGGGTTTTTTGTTGTTTTTAAGCCTGTGAACAGACTGAAGTGTTCAGTGGTTCTGCAGAAATGACTCAGATGACTGAAACACCTTTTCAGCCTGAGCCCAGAGAGAGTACCGGTCCTGCCCGGTTCCTGTACCCGAGACATCGCCGCCATCGGACCCAAACACTACCGACCAGTGGTCGTCACATCTCCAGTGATGGAGGCTCATTTTAAAGGTTAAAGGTTTTATGATTTGGTAGCAGAGTTTGCAAAACAGAAACAACACAACTTCGATCAAACACAAAATCAGCAAATCAGCACTTGGCAGGCAGTAATCCTCCTCTGGCAGACCAATGTCTAAGGAGCTGGTGTCACTCAACATCCGCGCATGTGAGGTAGCTGTGAGAAAGGATCATTCATGCGAAGCGAGAAGCAAAGAAACAGCAGTGCAGAAGAAACGGGAACATTGCAGTGAATCGTTGCAGTAACAGCTTGCACCACGTTGCTTCCCTTGTTCTGTTTTCAGACTAACAACTCGTGTGTGGGTTTTGTTTTAGGTAATTTCCCAGGTCACTTTGAGAGAACACGGTTTGGACCTGGTTCAGCATGTCAACGCCATCTCCAGGCAGTCATGTAGCGTGAGCCCCACTACGACTTCAACATTTCAGGCTACAGCAGGTCGGGAAGTCGGCCACATCTATCTGCCAACGCTGAACTCGAGTGCTTTGGAGCTGCCTTGTTAGAAACTGTTACAGAGCTGCTGCAGCGCATTAAAGGACAAAACAGCTCCATCAGGTGGGTCGTAACAGGCCCAGACCTCCGGTTCCCGGGCCACCTCCTCTAGCTCCTCTGGGGGAATGCGTTCCCAAGTCAGCTGAGAGCTATAATCCCTCTGCTCCGCCTCCTGACTGTACCTCCCTGAGGGAGGCGTCCAGGAGGCACATGGACCAGATGCAGCCATCCTTACCAGATGGTGGACCTCCTCAACTGGCTCCTCCTGATGAAGGGCAGCAGCAGCTCTACCTCAACACTCTTCCGAATGGAAGAACATCTCACTCTCTCTCAAAAGGGAGTCCAACCCCACTACAGAGGAAACTCCGATCAGCCTGCTGTGTGCACACGTCTCGTTGTTTCCGTCTACCTTCAGTCCACGACCGCAGGTGATGGTGGGAACATAAAAAACAAAAAAACACTGATGAACAGAGAGCCCTGCCTTTTGGTTCAACTCTCCGTCCACTACACCCGGCAATCTCCCGCGAGCCGAATACCGAGATCCCGTCCACGTGAGGCTGCACCTCATCCCAGACCCGGAGAGCCCGTTTCACCCTCTTCCAACAGAGAACAAACGTGTCAAACCTCAGTTTGAAACCTCTGGTCAGACATGCACATGCACATGGAAAGCAGCCACCCCTCAGTGACCAGCAGTGTCCTGGGTGGACATGTAAGACAAGTCCTTCACTGAAAACCTCACGTCAAGCTGAAGAGCTGGTCGTCTTGTTGCATTATTATTTTAATGTAATGTGTTATTGTCTTTCATTATGGCCTTTATTTACTTGGATGTGCCAGAGCATCACTTTTGGACAGTTTCACTAGAAAGTAGTCTAACGTTTGTGGAAAGCTTGGTAAAATGTTTAAGCGCCTGTATATTTTAACAACTACTCATTCATCATAGAAGACAGGAAGAGAGGGGGCAGCAGTGCTGAATGTGGCGCTGACACGAGCCGGATTCTTGGGACTCGGGTCACCAGTCCCCCTCCAAGAAACACCTCCCTGATCTGTGTTATTTCCGTCGACGTAAACACTTCAGAAAGACGCTTCTCCGTCAGCGTTGACGACTGGTGCAGCCGTTAGTGCAACAGAAAGCTAACTGGCAACTTGCAGTTGGAGATAAAGATGCGCAGATCTCTGCAGCCCAGAGGAACCGCGCATCTGGAAGCGGTGATAATTCAGTATTCAGATGATCAAAAACCCATTTAAAGGGCTCTTATTGAAGCTTCGGTGTGGAATGAGAGCTGCTGCGTGATAGGAAAGAGAGAGTTTTGTGTAATAATGGAAATAACAGGATAATAGCTGCCTCACTGATGCCCGTTTATATCGGATTAAAATAAAATCCTTTTAAAGTCCAGTAACTGTCCCTGTGCTATATCATTTGAAAGGCTTCTTGAAGTCATTTGTGTCAGATTTATGAGGTATTGATGGAGGTGATTTTATTCCCATAATGCACCTGCATCATGTGCATCTGCCTCACACGAAGCTGCTTCTTTAAAATGTCACCCACAAAAACAAAGCAAAAAAAAACCCAATGCAGACTGGCAGGTTAGTCGGTGGAACAAAACATCTGAATAACAAACACTGCAGGAACGGTTTCATGTTTACTGAGACCACCAGTTGATTCCTCAGCGACACTGAGGGGTTTCCACTTGGCCCCCGGTGTGGTCTGCTGCAGACTGATCAGATTCTCCGACGCAGAGCGTCCAGACAGCAGCAGAGTGCAGTGAGGAAACCACATGCTGTCAGTTTGGGACTGATCAGGGTTTTTTCAGTTTCATCTGAGTCACTGAACGAACTTTGCAGGCTGGAAAATACAGCAGGGGAACTTTGTCTGCGTTCTCGGTGCACATGGGCTGAACATGTGAGCGTATCCAGGCGAAAAGCCTCAGATACCGCTCAGGTTGGCCCGTGCGTGTGTCTTTGTTCCGCAGTGGAAGCCACTTTTCAACATCAGCACCTTCATGGACCGTCGTTTGTTTTTGTTGTTATGACGGCAACCACACACACGCCCATGCACACGCACACACACGCACACACACGCACACACACGCACACACACGCACACACACGCACACACACGCACACACGCACACACACGCACACACACGCACACACACGCCATCTTCAGATTAACATCAGCTCACTTCAGCACATTTTTAATTCCTGTTCTAAAAACATTTCTCTGGGCTGTTCTCATGGTAAATACAGTGATCCCATTGGTCCTGGTAACCTTTAGTGGGCGGGGACCAAACAAACCCCACATCCAAAATGTGAACAAACTCAAAGCTTATGTTACTTTATTGTTAAACAGCTGTTTGTTTTGATAAAAAAAATAATATGATGATGCACCTCGACTTTTTCATGTTAAAAAAATGCCCAAACAGATATTTTTATTAATGAAAATTTCTGTTTCATTCTGTGCTTTTAAAATGCCTTTCAAATAAAATAAAGTGTCAGTCCTATAAGAATCAAATCTCTTTAATTCAAGCGCAGAAATCCACGTTTGGACTTCACAGAGCCGCCCGAGGCGAAGTGGCCAGCCTCCGTTCTCAGCTGATTGTCGTGTTTCCGGAGGTCGCAGGGGGACGACGGCTGGCCCGGAGCGTCACATTAGTTGTAGTTTCGTTCCCTGGTGAAATTAAATGAAGCCCCTTGATGCACCTGCTGCTGAGCTCCACCTCCATCTGCAACTCACAATTACTCTCAGAGGAGACACATAACATCGCTTTATTTATCTGTTTTACAGAAAGTGGAGCCTCTCAGCCGTAACTTTATTGTGCTTCATGAAACGCAGCGGCGTGCTCTGGTCTGTGGGAATTACTTTTTATATTTCACACAGACCAAACTGAGCATGGCATCAGTATGGCAAAGATTCGATGTGAGGAACAGCAAAAACCCCCGATGACGTCAGCTGCGACGCTAATAAAGTATTTTATTTTTGTTCCTTTCAAAATCTGTGAAACTTTATTTCAGGTGACACCGCCGCGAGCAGCTGCCAGTCGCGGGCCGAGGCTGCTTGAAGTCATCTGCAGGTCAGGCGAGCGTATGGTGCAGCTCGCAGGGCACGTGAGCGCGGACTTCAGCTACGTCTCGTTTTAGCTCTGGCGCCGCTCGTTTCAGACGTTGTTGGTTATTGATCCAGTTAGTCAACTTACAAGGGTCCTGAGCCAAGGTCCCAAAACAAGGCCAGTTCAAAACAATGATAAAAGCTTTAGAACAACCTTGGATGCTCATTATTCGTAAAGTTCCCATAAGCGGAGGTGATTTGGTGCTGATCGGGTACTCACGCACGCAGGAGATGACTTCCAGGGTTCTCATCAGCACCATCCCGGTGTAAAAGCAAACAGCAACCAAAAATACAGCAATACAGCCTTCAATCTCAATCTTGTTTTATCATTTTGTGTCTCTCTTCTTGTCCCCCCACTTCTTTGCCGTCTCGGCAAACAACTGATTTGGCGCACTACTTCCACCAGGTGGTATGGGACATTAGTTTGCTAAGTGGATCCTACCGGGTCCATCACTGCAACATCTGAGAAGATCAAGGTCAGCTACATTACCATTCCAGCCTCCAACGCTTTCCTCCAGACCTCTGTTGATGGAAATTTGCTTTTACACCGTTTTTATTTTTAAAAAAATAAATAAATAAATAAATAAAAATGAATTAATACGGAGAAGACCTTAAAAGCCAAATTAAAGACAGACATAGGTTATAAAGAATTAAACAAATGAGATGCAAGAAATAAAGGTTACACTTCATTGTGGTAGATTACTGAAATGCAGCAGTAAAAAAGGTTTTCGCCAACCATCCTGCTTCTGCATTGACGCTCTTAGAGGGGACTTAGACGGACTAAGTTATGGTGCAGTTCCTCGACTGACCAATAGAGGCAGTCTGCAAAAGCGAGTCAGTCAATCCCCAGGAAGACAGTGTAAAGATCTAAGACCTGGAGTTATATGGTCCAGTGTCTGGGTCTTAGTGAGGACTCGGGCAGCAGCGTTCTGGACTACCTGCAGCTGAGAACAGCGTTACAGTAGTCCAGTTTACTGAAGATAAAAGCCTGGACAAGTTCTTCTAAGTCCTGCTGAGACATCAGTCCTTCAATCCACCATATGTCCTTTAGGTGATAACAGGCTGACTTCACTGCTGTCTTAATGTGGCTGTTAAAGTTCAGATCTGAGTCCAACAGGAAACAATTCTGGCACAGCCACTCTTTAATTTGATCAGTGTTTGTAGTCACCTGGCTAGATGGTCATATAGATTTGTGTATCATCTAACACATTTAGCTACTTTTCAAAATGTGACGAAGTGGGAACATGTAAATGTTAAACAACCAAAGCCCCAGAATCGAACCTTGAGGAACTCCACATGTTATTCTGTTAGTCCCTGTCTTTTAGATAGGACTCCAACCAGGTACATGCTGTGCCAGAAGGTCCCACAAAGTTAATTAACCCGTCTATCAAAATGTTCAGGTCAACTGTGTCAAATGCAGCGCCGCACCAAATACACCAAAACTGAAATGTTGCCACTATCAGTATTGGAGCAGATGTCATTAAGGACTTTTACTCTTTACTAGAGCTGTCTCAGTGCATCAGTGGAAGTCGTACAGCTGTTGAAAACAGCTTTTTACATGATTTTTACTTGGAAGGGAGGAATTCCTTGTTTATCAAGGATAAAATAATCCAGTAACTTACTGTCACACACACACAAAGGCTCCATGTCTGGAAAGAATAATGCAGGATTTAATAATGAGGCCCTTGTGTGGTCTGTTGCGCTGTGGGAACTTTGAAACGCTATGGCACAGAGGGAGGGCGAAGGGAGGATCTATAGGACCCAACGGTAACTCTCTTTTTCAAGAGGCAAGTGTTTTAGTTACAAAAAAGGTGAGAAAAAAAGGAAAGTAAAGACAACAGCATGAAGCACAACTTATGGAAAACATGCAGTTTAGTAGTAAGGAAGATCTGCTGAAAAAAACAGCATCAGGACAACGTTTGTGTCCGTTTTTATCTGCAAAAAGCTGCTGTCTATCATGCAGAACAGATGTACAAGAAGTATCGTTTCTGAGATGCAGATGCACTCCCTTTGTGTCCAAATCAGATTTTAAGTAGCGTTTCAACAGATTATTTTCCTTTTGTTGGGAGGTGATGACTGACCTCCACTTTCACTGTATGCAAGCAGATGGGTCTTTTCCTGTAACCTCAGTGACAGTTGGTTCTATTTGTTTAAAAAGGGGATTACTTATAAAACAAAAGGAAGAGTAATCCTTTAAATTCACTTCAAAACCCTTTTCTTCCCTCGTTTTGTTTCACACTGATGTTCATTTCTTTATTAAGTGTAACAGTTTGTGTCCTTTTTGAAGCTTCTTTTAAAAACAGATTATTGACGGATGGTTGAGCTGCAAGTCTGTCAACTTCACCTTCTGCAGAACACACACACTTTTACAACCACACACACACACACACACACACTGCTCCAGCAGGCAGCTCTTCAGAGGGGCTCACTGCCCCCACTTTCATCACCCCCGTACATACATTCACTCACATCCTTTTCTCTCATGACTCACTTTCATTTTTATTTAAACACCTCTGTAGCCTGGAAACACCTCCAGCCTTGTCAAACCACCATGTGTAATTTTATCTCCTGAATGAAATTTCCTAACCTTATTCTGCTTCAGTGCTTTTCTCATCACAGAAATTCTCTAACCAATAAAACATTTTCCCACTAATTTACCAGAAGACCCTCATTTACTTTTCCTGTTGAACCCAGTGAGAAACAAACATCAGAAACTACGTTTTACCAACACACGATCTCCAAGTTGTTAATAGACTTGATGAACAAAAGGTCATTGTACTGAATCTCTAGTGGACACAGAGTGAGTAAACTCATAACTGCAGTATTTAGTTCAAACAAGACTGGCAGTGTCAAAACTTTGTCTTCAGGTTTCAGCACTGTCCTGCATAAGTGAGAGGAGAGACTAAGTAAAGATTTGCTGCAGCTGTGTTAAATTAGTTTCTCCTGAACCACTCCCTCTACAACTGAGCGGAGACCACACACCGCCACAATCTTTCATTTTTGGAAAACCTGCACCAGAATCCAGCGCCATGCATTTAGAAAAGGTGGCCTGCTGAAAATGCCAGCGGAAACAAAGTTTAAAAGAAAAAAACCTGAACAAACAATTGGTTGCAGTCCTTACTTTTTTCAAAAACAAACAACTTCAACCAGTTACTTGGTAAAATCCTACTTTTGTTGAAGTTGTTTGGTAATAAAAATAAAAGTCTCTTTTCAAAAAGCCCTCGGAGCCACTCTGGTCTTTTTCAGTGAAAAGCAGTGAAAAGTGAGCACGCTGCTTTTTGAATCCTGTTGTCTCATTGAATTCTCAACAAAATGTACATATCAAATGTAGGAAGTTTTAAACAACGTATAGGAGCAATATCACTGCTCCGCCTCGTGTTTCCAGCCGTAAATGAGCCACATGTGGACAGGAGTTGTTGGAGAAAGCAGAGTGAACACAAACGTACAGAGGCCACATTACTTACTTGGTTAACTTTAGAGGATGGCGACAGTTTCAGCTGCTCTGACTTGGTTTTACGAGCTTTAAGTAGAAGTCATGTATGCATTTAAAAACATAAAACAACAGTATAAACTGTGAAACAAGTTATGCATAGACGTAGATGTAGCTCCTGTTTGCCAAGAAATTTGAATTTTTTTATGACTCTTTGTTTATTGTAACTGTGAACTAGATCATTTTCATTTTCCAGCGATATCTGACATTCAGTAAAAACTTACTCATTATACATGAGGCAAAAAAAATGACAAGAAATGTATGCTGCTATTTAGAGCAACATTAGACTCACTACAGAACTTTAAAGGCTGTGCTTCTTACTAATCGGGCATATGTCAGTAAACAGCAGTGATCATGAGGGAGTTAAAAGGGGATCTTTCATACGAAGACAACCACAGTGTCACAAGAGACTCTTCTGCAAAACACCCACATCCTCATCTGCATGTTGTTATGGGTTGAACTTCGGGGTTTTTTGAGGTGACATTTTTCCCCATGGAAGATAACTTGGCACATCTGACACTTTTATTTTCATCTCCCACCTGTTTTTGGACTTTTTCAAAATCACACACGAGTGAGAAATGCCAAGTGGATCTCCCCCTCACGACGTCTCATCATGTTAAGTCTGCTCTTCATCCTGCAGCCCGCCTTCCTCATGATTCTTGTCAGACCAGCTGCCGCTCAATATTTCGTACACCAGTTAGGCCTGTCAACCAGACGAAGCCCAGTGGCACCAGTCAATCTCACAATAAACATTGGAATGACATAACTTCAGTTGTGACAGCAAAGAAAGTCCCTGATCAAACCCAAGTGGCTTCTTTCAACGGTGCTGCTCAGACCTGGGATCAACATCTGTCCGAGTGACTCGATCACAGGTGAACGTAATCTGGTCACACCTGGCATTAGCACACGTACGTCTCCACATGCATCTCATGACAGACAAATTGCTCCGCTGGACCTAGATCTGGTGGCTGTGAAGGTCATTTGAAGGGTGGTATGTCAGGAGGAGGGTGTTTCGTGGTATATTTGTTTTTGTGTGAAGGTCTTTGCCCTTTTGTTGGAACATGTTTATATCCTCTTCTTAAATGAGCGACCAGGGATGCAAAAAGAATTTCAGCCTCAACCGACAATAATGTGATGTGGTTTCTACCTCTTTACAAAAACGGCCAAAAGTGTGTCTAAAAGACATACCCCACACCATGATACCACCACCGCCCGCTCTAACTGTTAACAGAAGCCTTGTGGATGCATGCTTAAATGCTGTTTACACCGAATTTTGACCCTGATCCACATAAACTGTAGCTCGGTTTTCTGCTCTTGTCACAGGACTGGTATGTGGTTTTCTGCTGCTGGAGCGCATCTGTTTCAAGCTT
>CM026203.1:28807827-28838593 GCA_014839995.1 Xenentodon cancila | reverse complement strand
GTCACCTGTCTGGGATAGGGACAGAAATTCTGGGTTCATTGTTCTGCATAGGACTGTAACTTACCTAGTGTGTGTGTGCGTGTGTGTGTGTGGGTGTGTGTGTGTGTGTGTGTGTGTGTGTGTGGGTGATGCCTCTGTCATATGTCATCCTGCCTCTCTAAACGCCGCCCTCTCCTCCCTCATTCTTCATCATGGGAAAGTATTTGAGCCAAATGGTGAATCACACTTTCAGCTTCTCTGGAATTCAAAGACTGTGTGTGTGTGTGTGTGTGTGTGTGTGTGTGTGTGTGTGTGTGTGTGTGTGTGTGTGTGTGTGTGTGTGTGTGTGTGTGTGTGTGTGTGTGAGATGAATAGAAATAAAGAGGGAAATTCTTAAAAACGTTCTCAATGAGATCATATCTCTGAGTGACACTGTTTTCATGGTTTTTCTCCGTTAACTATGCAGACGACACACAACTTTACATTAAAACGTCACCGGGTGACAAAGAGCCCAAACAAGTGTTGATGCGCAGAACAAATCAATGAGTGGACCCGACATTATTTTCTTTAGTTGAACAAAAAGAAAACTGAAGTTGTTAAGTTGTTGTTTTGGACCAACGCAGGGCGTTAAAAAGTCGGCACACAGCTTCAGGTGTTACAGCTACAGACCACCGATAAGACCCGGGTTCTCACTAGAACTAAGGAGTGGACCGCATCACTCCGGTTCTGAGGTCCTTATTAAACCACCGATAAGACCCGGGTTCTCACTAGAACTAAGGAGTGGACCGCATCACTCCGGTTCTGAGGTACTTATTAAACCACCAATAAGACCCGGGTTCTCACTAGAACTAAGGAGTGGACCGCATCACTCCGGTTCTGAGGTACTTATTAAACCACCGATAAGACCCGGGTTCTCACTAGAACTAAGAAGTGGACTGCATCACTCCGGTTCTGAGGTCCTTATTATCTGCTCTGTGTCCCCAGAATCAGAAAATAAGCGAATCCTGACGGGTTCGGGTTTGGGGTATGAACATGTTTATCTTCTTGTTGTCTGTCGTCTAACTTTTGTAGTTGGCCGCTTCGTTGATCAGCGTGAGTTTCAAACGAAGAGCTCGTCTCTTTCATTTAATGCAGCTGTTTTATCTGTTTTCCTTCAAACATAATTCACGATTTATGTCAAATATATCATCAAACTACCAACTGAGACTATAATTTAGGGAAATTCAGACTGAGGTGTAATCAAGTTGAATAAAGTCGGTGACACCAAACCCGAAGCCTTCATGCATCCAGCAGAAACAGCAACGGGTCTAACTGGGTCCAACCCAGCCGAGCCACCGCTGGTCCCAGTGGAGCTCTGCTAGTCCTCATTTCAGCTCTGCCAGCACCCGTTTCTGATGTTTTTCATCAGCAGCACTTGAAATGAGGAATGAGGATGTTCGGGCAGATGTGAATTGAACGTAAAGCAGCGTGAACTCAACCAGCCGACCTTCCAGGCCCGTTTGCTTCGGCAACATGCCGCAGGACGAGGAGCAGGAGGCTTCACAGAGCCCTCTGCAGGAGCCTTGTGGGGATGTCATGGAGGGCTTGTCCAGCTCTTCTTATGAAGTCTCTTTGCCCCAAATACATTCAAATACTCCCTCAGAAGAAGGGTTTCCCTGTTCACATTTGTCCCGGGACTCATTTACATTATTCTTTTTTTTTTTTGTATCTTGGATGTGCGGTCCTGACTTGGGTTTGGTGGGAGGATGTTTAAATCCAGGACCTGTGAGTGAGAGCTCCTCAGGGAGCTGCATCAGTCAAAGGTGTCAGTCAGGTATGGAGGAGGTGGGTGTGGACGCGTCCCAAACGCCTGCTGGGACCGAGGATCAGTTTCCAAACGCAAACAATAATGTTAGTCGTCCTTTAAAGTGCTCTGAAACACACAAGTGTAAACGCATCATTACTCATCCGCATGACACACAAACCACAATGTTTTCATCTTCAACCTTGTCCTTCTTTTTGTGACCTTTTAAGTTCCTGCTCTGTAGCACACCAACATCTGCTCTGAGACAGCAAAGAACATGTCTTTGTATTCTGCAGGTATTTTTGTATCACTAATGTTTTATAGGCAGAAAATGAAATGTGAAAGTGCTGCAGAACCCAGTTCATACCCAGACATACCGGAACCCAGCTTCCCTGCGTTTGTGTCAGACAAAACTGAAAAAGAATTTTACTTTTTTTAACTCTCAGTTTCATCTACCTTCTCCGAGATCCTGGTCTTTACCAGGATCCCTGTCAGCGTCTGCCTCAGGCTCCCCACCTCGTTCCTCCACCCTAAAACGCCGCCGTATAACCAGCCTGGACCAGTTCTGGCCCGCTGGACTCATCCCTGTACAGACGAAGTCGTGTCATTGCTCGTTCCCACTTTCAGCCCACACCAGCTGACCCACCTGTAGCTCAACGTTGAGAAGGATCAGCAGAGGCTCTGCTTGTCACGAGCCCTCAGGAAACGGTGCATCTCACCAAACTCGTTGGTGTCCTTCCTCTGCTCCACAGAGCGGGTGGGGGGGGGGGTAAATGTTTACTTACTTGCGTTCTTACAGATGTGAACTGAGGATGACATTCAGGCTCCACGTAACAGTGAACGTTGAGAGATCGTGACTGTGATAACTTAAAAAAATGTGGCGTTTCCGGGGAACATTCACGCCACCTCGTACCTTTCAGGTGTTCAGAGATTTAAATGGGCAGGAGCTTACATGTTAGATATACAAGCTCGGTCGCCTCCTCGGGCTGTACTGTTAGGATTTAATGACGCTTTCATGTGAGGATTGTCTTTGATTCACTGTGAAAACATTGCATAAGTTTCAGAGAAGCAGCACAGAGGAACTGTGGCTGCGCTGACTTCAAACAGCAGCAGGAAGCCGATGCGTTTCAGCCGTCTGCGGACACGTGAGCTGCCAATCAAACACCTGAACGGTTAAAGTTGAAGTGAACAAGACTTTAAACAAGACTTTAAACAAGACTCATCATCAGAAGATTATTGTTTCCGGTGTTGATAAAATGTCTGGAAAGAAAAACACAGACACAAAACAGCAGCTCCCTTTAACAACAAACGTACTTTCTATTAAATAGTAAATTATCTTTGAGTTGGTATCATTGATTTATGGCTTATCGTGTCTTATTGTGAAGTAAACAGGACAACAACTACACCTGTTCTGCTGTTGACGCCCCTGAAGCCGGTGCTTCGTCAGCGCCGTTTCTGTCTGTTGGGATTCGCGTTCCTGAGCTTGGACTGTCCAGGCTGTAGGATTCCACCGCATTCGTCAGGAATCTTCAAAACGACAGATTCTCATGTGGGGATGATGTCTTCGGTTTCTGTAGTTACCTTATTCTTCCTAATTACGATTCCCTTTTGTTGCTTCCTCCTCTGCTCTGCAAACACGTCCACAAAGAGAAAACTCAGTCCAAAACATTTGGCAGCGGTGCTTTGGGATGATGAGGGTTCATGTATCTGCTCTTTTTGCTGGCAGGACTGCAGTTTTGCGTCACCGTATTAGTTCCAGGACTGGTTTGACAGACCACAGTTTCCAGGTTCATCTGTGATGGGGAGTTTGAAGTAGGATCAGACGTGCTCCACCTGCTCCACCTGCACCAGCCTGCAACACCAAGTGTGTCTGAAGCAGCTGCACTCAAAGGTCACCTGTCTGATCTGTCCTGAACGGGGTCACGGCGGTCTGCTGGAGCCCGTCCCAGCTCATTACAGGCGAGAGGCAGGGGTCCACCCTGGACGGGTCGCCAGTCCTGTCTGGTGCAACAGAGAAGATGAGTTGCGGTCTGCAGCGCCTCCTGGACAAATCTGTGCACATTACCCTTAAATGGTTAAGATCTGGCCCAAGTTGGCCCCAAGTTGGGCCCAAGTTTGGCCCAAGTTGGCCCCAAGTTGGGCCCAAGTTTGGCCCAAGTTTGGCCCAAGTTTGGCCCACATCTGCGGTTTTTCATTGACTCAGAGGGAGCTTGGCTGCCTGAACTCATTTTTCTCTGGACATTTGGACCACGTCTTTGCCGTCACGACACTTGCCTTAGGCCATGTCAAAGCCAGGCTTGTCTCTTTTGAGCCCTTTTTGGTCTGTACAACGGGCCAGAGCCAAAGTTAAGGTCAGCTAATGACCGCTGGGTCACAGCTGAGCCACTCGGCACCTCCGAGTGTCATGAAGTGTCATGTGCTCCAATAGAAGCCACATGTGTAGGCCATCTGGGACGTTTTTGTTTTGAGGGTCGTCTGGGTATCAAAAAGTCATAAAATGCAATAAGACATACATTGTAAGCCCTGGTTCTAAACAGAGAACACTGAGAATGGACAGAAGAGCAAATGAACATCAGGACATAAATGTGAGTTTATATGACCCAAAGACGGTGATGGGTTGTGAGTCCAACCAGTCTTGAGTCCTGCAGGAACAACCCGCTCTTTGTATCTGCCAGCCGAAACGCACCAAACACGCCGGCAGCCTGTTCAGGCCTTTTTTGGAAGTTCCTGTGACACACTGCGCTCACACATGAGGGTTTAAAAAGCAGCGAGGTCGTATTTCAGTGCATGCGCACACACAAGCCCATGGTGGCATGCAGGGCGCACAAGAAACAGCTGCAAAGCGTGACATTTTCCTGGAAAACAGAAGCTAAAAAGCTTAGAAAGATGTAAAGAGACAAATGGGAGGAAGGCTGAAAAAGACGGGACGAGGAGGAGGAATCCTGTAAAGCATCTCAGGGAAAAGGCGCGAATGCCACAGCGTGACGGGAGACGGTATAACTGAGGAGGAGAAGGAACGTTTGATGTAAAACAACTGCAGGTCAGGAGGCTGAATTTGACCAGTTTTCCAGGACGCAGCAGCTGGAGGTCATCACGCCTCCTGCGGAACGCCACCTTTTAGCTCGTAGACGAACAGACAGCGTGATCAAGAAAACACGGGTGACCTCTGTCGATAAAGATGTCCATCCTGACTGTCTGAGACAAAAGCTGCTTTCTGCTGGAGAAAAAACTACCTTCCCTGTCTGGAAGGAGCTTCCCGGGACATTTAAGGGAGTCGGCGAGCACCGACTGCACATCAATCACCGTATAAATGTCAAAACAGCAGCGCTTGCATCAAGCATTTGCACTCACAAAAACATGCACACACAGCGGGTTACCGAGCACAGAGAGCGAGGCAGACGTGCACGCACCACACAGTCTGACATGAACACACACGGGAAAACGAGCAGGAACACGCATCGCGTAACCGTTTCACGTGCGCTGATTTATTCATACGAAACAGACGCAGGCACTCGCCACAGGCCTGCACATGCTGCGACATCTCAGACGCCTTCAGCTCCTGTTTGGCAGTTCGAGGAAGTTTCAGAGTCAGCAGAGTCCCGGGTCGCAGCACCGGAACATCAACACGCTCAGCTCCGGGAAGGGGAGGGAGCGCCGTGCAGGTCTATACCTCGAAAGCAGCAGCAACCAGCAGCAACCTCAACATCCCTGGAATCTAAGTCCCGAATACATACACATACACACGCCAAAACATTTTTCTATCCCAGAGGGCGTCGCTGACCGACTAGAACCAGCACGTCTGCAGCAGACTGGCTGAGGCCAAGTCCAGACCACGACCCGGCTGATGAACAAACCAAACCGCGGGAAGCTGGAATCAAGCAGAAGCAGCTGTTTGAATCCTGTGGTGTCCTTAGTTTTCCACATGCTGCTTCTGCATTTTGACAACGTTTCACATAAACAAATAAACAAAAACATGGTGTTTGAAGCTGCAATTTGCAAAATGAAACCTTTAATCACAGAAATAAAACTCTTGCAGCCATGCAGGACAAGTGTTGACGTCTGTGCCGCACCATCACTGGGGAATATGATGCAAAAATAATAAAATGCTTTCGTGAAATGTTGCCATCATCACCCGTCAGATGTCGTCTCGGTAGATACATGACGGTGTTACGGTGAGACCGTCGTGCAGGTCAAACTTGTCCTCTGTCCTTTCACGGCAGGGTCTGGAGCTGCTGTGCGTGGACCTCCAGAGGACATGCCAGGACCTGTCCAGCCCGTCATCAGTGAGGGAGACACAGACGGAGGCGCTGGTGTCGATGAGGCTGGAGCTGAACTGAGCCGACGTGACAGAGAGAGTCAACGAGACCTGAAAGTGACCTGCGGACAAACGCTGGTCCACTTTGAATGGAAGCAAAACATCTCAAGTATTCAGAAGCGTCGTATCCTTAATGAGTCTTGATCGAGGTGAGTAAAAGCTTCCTGCCATTTGACACGACTACAGCTGCAGGAAAGTAAATCTGTGTGAAAATGTCTCTACGGTATAAAAACCATTTATGATGTCTCGCATTAGTCTGACTTAACTCCGAGGACTTGGGTTGCCATGGTTACAATATTACATGTGTAGGTTAGGCAGCGACAACGATGGAGCAGCAGCAGATGGAACCGGTTCTCCAGCCTCCCCCTGAACACCTCCTTGTTGTCCCTGATCTTAACTTTCAGTTGTTTTTGTACAGATTTTAATTCTGTCTCCTTCCTTGAAGGCTGTGTTTTTCTTGTTGGGGAGCTTTTTCAGGCCTCTGGTGACCCAGGGTTTGTTACGGGGAAGCACGTGACTGTTCTGGTGGGATGATGTCGTCCTCACAGAAGGTCACATCCTCAGTCACACACTCAGTCATACTGCTGATGTCATCTCCATGTGACTCACAGAGAACATCCCAGAAACCTCAAACCCCCCTGCAGAGGTCCTTCACCTTCCTGTGACCACCTCCTCACAGTCCTTCTGGTCCCGGGTTCCCTCCGGATGATGGGTTTGCAGGTGGAGGAGAGAAAGACCAGATTAGGATCCGCCTCGCCGAGAGCAGGTGGTGCAGAAGAGCCGTAAGCACCTCTGACCTTTGCAGAAAACAAATCCAACGTTTTGTTTTCTCTGTAGCCTAGCAACGGCAGAGCTGGTGACATCACACACAGCGTCTGTACCAGCAGACGGCGGGATGTGAACTGCTACTACAATAACACTGGTGGACTGTTGTCGGCGAGCGCTGCAACTCCGCCACTCGTCCTTTCTTCCCCCCTCAAGTTTCTGTCTGATCGTCTGAATCCGGGCAGAGATGCCGAAGTCGGGGACGTGCAGATTTGTCCTCGTCAGCGCTTCGTCCAGCGGGCTGGACGCACGTGGAAGCGCCGGTTCAAACTTCCTCTCGCGCCACTCTGCTCCTGATCAATGACGTCTCCTCTTGAACTCGTGGGGAGTTTGGGGTCTCAGTCTGGGTTTCATTTGGCTTCTTCACATCGCAATAAGCTGCTCCTGCTTGTGAAAAAGAAAAACGTCCTCTGTTGTGATGGTTACTCATCATAAAGGTGTCAAAAAGGAAAAAGAAAGAAAATCCCTCAAGCAGCACAGAATCTAAACTGGAATGAAAAATAAATCAAAAACCACTGATATACATATGAAGAGGCCGCGTTTGAAAAGCCAACCAATGTGAAACGACAGTAACGGTTGAAAAGCGCCACCACGAGCGGCGCTGGTCCAGAACCACATCGGCGATGATCCTCGTGCAGGTCGCTGCTTATTTATTATCATCAGTTTCTTTTCAGTAAACACTTGTTTTCCTTGCGCTGGTCATCTGTGCTGCACACTGTTGATACTGATCCTGGCTGCACTGACACACTCGTGCACGGCGGCGCACGTGCACTTACAAGAGATGTTGTGCAGGAGTTGACAGGTGCGAACTTGAATCTCCTACGCATTTGCTCTACACTTGCTTTGATTTTCCACCAAGTTATTTGATAAAATCAACAAAAGATTAAGTTGGCAGACAACGACTGTGAACACGGAGTACCAGTTAATGTTCCAGATGATTAAGTTTGAGTGTTTGTGCCTGCAGCGCCGGCAGCGTCTGCAGCGTCTGCAGCGTCTGCAGCGCCGGCAGCGTCTGCAGCGCCGGCAGCGTCTGCAGCGCCGGCAGCGTCTGCAGCGCCGGCAGCGTCTGCAGCGCCTGCAGCGCCGGCAGCGCCGGCAGCGTCTGCAGCGCCGGCAGCGTCTGCAGCGTCTGCAGCGTCTGCAGCGTCTGGCAGCCGGCAGCTTCGCGCTCTTTTCCTTCCTGCCAGTACCGTGTTGAACCTTCGAGTGGCTGCTCACCATCGCGGGTTGATCATCAGCCACACAGTGACCACAACGCAGTGGTAACCAATGTGCACTTTTTGCATCGTGTCCCGCCTCCTGAGAGCTTTGGAGCAGATGTAGGTGGTTTGAGACCTGAGCTTTCGGTGGTCCTTCACAGGTACGAGGTCAAACCCAGAGAGAACGTGAAAGATATTTTTATCTTTCAGCTGTGACTTTGTTACTGTCAGAGAGGAAATCCAGTCTTTTTAAATGTTGTGTGCATGTGTGTGGCGCAGCGAGGGTGGGGGTGGAGCTTGGCTTTGACGGAAACACATGCAGGAAGAGGAAATTTCTCTACTTATTTTAATTGTGTGTTGGTCAGATTGGAGGAAGGAAGAGGTTCATCAAGCCTGATATCACTGTGGGGATGTGGGGACACCTGCTTGCTGTGTTGGAGGTCAAAGGCGTCTCGGTTTCATATTTAGATACGAACAAAGTTAAAGAAGCAGCACTGCGTCAAACGTCAAACCCGGTTTTACTCTGCTGTTTCCTCCAACCGAAGGCCGAGTTCTGTAGAGGTTTCTGTCTCTCAGACGTGGGGCTGGTACCTTACCTGAAGACAAAGGTCACCGCACTCTCACCGACCTTTGGTCGGGTCGGCTGCCGCGGTTGCACTTCAACTTGTACGGTTGGTCTGGAGCGCTGCAAATGTTAAACTCACACTGGGTCGAACCGCGTGGTCGTCATGTTGCCACCATTCCCAGGTTCCCATGACAACCTGCTGATGCTCTGCCAGGACTGATTTTGACCAATGGTCAGTGGCGTTTAGATTAAAGCGACCCTGACCCGAACTGACAGAAACGCCACAACGTGAGCTGGTGGCTGCAGCCCCGCTGCACCTCTGCAGCCGCGAGAATCACACGGCGAATATTCCCACAGTAACTGTTCCTCTGAGGTGGCGCCACAGCGGATCACCATTTCCACACACTTATTTGGCGTAGACTTGGCGTCTGACGCCATCCTCACACAGCCCTCCCCTTTATCCGGGCTTGAGGCTCTCGAAGCTGGTTAGTGACGTGTAAAGCGGCATTTAGGTTCATATCACGGCAGAATGCATCCATAAATAATCAGCGCACGTGTCATTGGCATCCAGAGTGTCAGCAGTGATTCCTTTGGCATCAACGTGAAGGTTTTTACGTCCTGCTGGTTTGTCATTTATGGATGTTTTTACAACCCCTACGTGCACTCCTTCGAGCCGTCGCGTGTTCAGCGACTCCGTAAACTTTGTACGAGGTCACGCCTCATTTACCCAACCTGCATGTTTGAATTATCCACAAACCGCTGAAACAGTCTATGAAACACAAAACACAGGAATGTTTGAGTTGAAACCAGAATTGTTGCGACACCTCTGAGAATTTGATGGAGTTCATGAGGACGTGTGACGTTTCACCCTCGGCCTCATGACTCTTCTGTTTGCAACTGTAAAATAAAAGCGTCGTCCAGATCTTTACAGCCAGTCAGACCTGCGCTTTCATCTGCTGCCAGGGACAGATGTGAAATGGCAAACAGCCAGACCGTAGTACCAATACGCCGCTTCGTCAACACCTTACTCATTCATAAAAGCAGAGTCATAGTGAAACCCCTTCACTTGTTCAGGAACAGTCATTGTGAAACCAGTTTTTGGTTCCCACAACACCAATTTACTCACTGCTGCAGTGTCTGAATCAGACGAGAAGAGCCGCACGGCGTTGCTTACCCTCCACAGCACCATCACCAAATCATTAACCGCAGGGTGAAAGTGAAACTCACACTTTGAGGCACGAATGAGTGCATGAAGTATTCATAATGGTGAAGCAGCTTTTTAGCCATGAAACCCAAGCAAGACGTTTGGAAACAGATTAAGTTTAAGCAGAGTAGGGTTGTGTGGGGATCATTTTTCATGGTCAAACAGTAAAGAAAAGTGCAAAAAAAGAAGTGAAAAGTTGAACTTTGGAGGAGTGGAGGCTGTTCATTCCTGGTGTTTGATACTGTACGAGGACACAAACTCGCCAAGCCTCTGCTGCCAACCTTAAAGGCCCAGCCGTCTGCAGACCTTCACCGTCGGACCGGCTGCAAAGATCTGTCGCTCGGCCACCAGGAGAACCATTCTTAGGTTCCTACTGCACCAAACTGCTGGCGTCACCCTGAAAGCAGCCACAGGGCGTGTGGCGTGCTGGACTTCAGCCCACTTGTCCTCACTCACTAGCTGCTGCATATTTGCAGAATGTGACGCCTTTTCAACGTCACTCTGCTGGACAACGAGAGGTCAGACTGCAGCCGGTTGCTTTTCATACAGAAACTGTGTGAGGAAAACGTCGGGACAAAGCAGGTAGGAATGCCAGCTGACAGCAGGATCACTGGCTGGTGCCGCAGAGTTTGGCTGAGAAGTTGTGAAACTGATAGGAGTGGAGGGTAAATACTCACATCAGCTCTGACAAGCTTTGGCGCCAATCTGAGGGCTGAGGACCATGCCTTCTCCACCTCCGTGCACGCTCAGCGTCGGTGAGGGTGTCAGTATGTGAAACTAAAGCAGGAACTCTGCAGTGAACATGGGGTTTTGATCAGTGAATAAAACACCTCAGCTCTGATTTGACTTCGGACGCCTCTTTTTTGTTGCGACCTGCAGTCCTGGCTGAGCCGGGCCGTAGCGGCACCGGGCCGTAGCGGCACCGGGCCGTAGCGGCACCGGGCCGTAGCGGCACCGGGCCGTAGCTGCACCGGGTCGTAGCTGCACCGTCTCATCTCGTCGGATCAGTTCCTGGTGAAACAGACCTTTTTGTTTGAGAAGACTCCGACTGTTCAAACAGCTGACTCAGAAAGCGCGGCTCTTTGTGCTCGAGCAAACAGCCCGGTGGAGCCTTCGCCGTGAGCCGACGCGTATCAGGGGAAGGCGTGGCCCGCTGTTGGTCCTCACAGAAAGTCAGATTAGGCTCCATCTCGAGCAGCCTGCAACGCCTTCACCTCCCGGCCACCTCTGACCCACAAAAGCACCGCTGTTAATGTTTTACTGCATTTTATATTGAAACTCACAGAACACAGAATCGGAGCGGACCTCCGTCACCCCTCCTGGTGGAGCCAAACAGTCTGCCAGACCTCTGATTAGTCCGGAAAAGAAGAAAAGATGTAAATGGACCTTTTCCAAGACATATTTGTACTTTTTCGCTTCACAGTCACCTTTCTACATTTCTACCTTAACATAAGTCCAACGTGGCGTCTCACCAGGAACAATTCCACCTTAAACTCACTGTGTATTGATATTTTTCTTTTTTGTTTGTTTCACGTCAGTCCAGTACTAACTACGGTTTAAATATCTAAGCTCACATGTCCACAGACCTTGTTTTAACTGGAGGATCTTTAAAGTAGAGCAGTTCATGTTTGGATCATCATTTCATTCACCGTCTTAAAATTGGAGTGTTACAGTTTCATGCTGTCCAGTTAATTAGTAATACCTCCTTAAAACTGTCATTCAGACAGAATGGATCTTTTGTGGCAGCAGCAGCGGCGAGCCAGCATCGCCGCTGTTGGGGGATTGTAGCTTCTCTCACGGACTCGGCTCCGGCTGCAGTCTCCGAACGTCGACAGAAATCTGCGGAAAAGTTCATCATCAGCTGGGAAAACCGGCGCTCTTCCTCAGCCAGCTGAGTTTATTCCAACGGGAATACGATCTCTCATTCGTGGGTCGGAGACTGAAAGAGGTGGTAAATACGATGATAAGTACGCACATAAAAACATAAAGAGATTGAAGATAATAAAACAAACTGCATTACCTTTTAATTTTTTGACCCACCCTTGTAAATAAACACAGAAGACGTTTCTTTAATGTAATGTTGTAAAAAAAACCTAGTTGATAACTGTCCTTATTACGTGTTTAATGAAAGAAGCCGTCAGTGTGAATAAACTTTGCAAATATCTCATATACAAAACATTACAACATACATGTGTTTAGCCCTTTTCTTCAACCTTAAACTGTAAAATCTCTTCAATCGTCAGTTACTTAAAAAAAAAGCCAGAGCCTTCCGGATGTTGTAAAACATTTACAGATAACACATCTGTAAATGATTAAACCTGTAAGTTACAGATATCAGTGATTTTTATCACTTCACAGTTAAGACACACCTTTATTTACAACTACAGACGTGAACGTCTCAAGTGTCTAAACTGATTTAACAGCTGTATTTACTCACCTGACGAGAAGCAGGAACAGGAAGTCCTTATTTGGACCATTTAGATGAATTAACGGTACCAACTCCATACACGCTTTGCTGTTTGTTTGCCATCGTTTCGTTTGAAGGATCTTCTAGAGAACCTGCTTTGCAAATTCACACAATCGAGTTGCATGTTTGTTTTCATTCGTCCCAAAACCAAGACTGCTTAACTTGTCCCATCACCTGCTTCATTTCTCCGTTTCATGTCCGGTGTTTCTGTTGGAAACATGAAAATGAGGCCGACCGCTGTCTCCGTACCACTTCAATATTTTAGATAAGAGGTGTTTTCCCATGAAGTGGCGGCTGTCATATTCACCGAGGCAGACCGAACCTCCCTGTAACGGCCACATTCAAGCAGATGTGAACCAACGCACACCTGGAAAAGATTTACTATCTTCGTCTGAACAAACCAACTGACAGGAAGAGCGTTTCACAGTCTGCAGCTGATTTCACTTCTGAGTTCACACCTCATATCTGATCCCTGCGGGACGCTGCGGGACGCTGCGGGTCTCCAGCGGTGCCGCTGATCCGCTGCAGGATCATCGGCTCACAGCCTGAATGTGCTTCTGTTGCCGTGGTGACAGTAAACTGAGCAGCACATGTAACCGGAGCTTTTGCTGCAGTTAAACGCCGTTTTGCTGTGATGTGACGCTCTGAGCTGGATGAGCGGTTTTAGGGACAGAAACGTGGACGAGCCACGGGTTCTCCGGTGCCGCCTCTCGTTCTCCACAGACGGCGGCGAAAGCAGGACCTCGGACTCCTCGGAGGTCCAGCTCACATACTCATCAGTACGGTGAAGTTGGAGACTGTATTCACCGGTTCATTGGTTTGCACGCGTTCACGTCCCGTCCAAACACAGTGTTTGAACTCAGTGAACCTAAAACATTTGTGCTCAGCTCAACAACTGGGACAGCGAGACCATTAGATGTAGCGGAGTAACATGTTCCCGCCTGCAGCGGGACTCGGTCCAACGCGCTTCGCCGCCGGCGCCATTTGTTGTCCCATCAAACGGCCAGCTGGTGTTTTTCAGACCCACGTCAGCTCTTCGCTGCAGGACAGCGCTGCCGGTTAAAGTGTAACTGCAACCGTGTGTGTGTTTTGTGCACTCGTGCACGTCAGCGTGGTTGAGGTCACACTGACTCTGTGTGGTGAAACTCACAAACCTTTTCTTTTTTTTTATTTCTCTCTGTGAGCGGGAAAAAAGAAAATACAGGTTTGAAGGGAAATAAAGGCTTAGCGTTGCGTCTGATTAATGTTCATTTCACCATAAAAATGACACAAATACAACTATTACCTGCCGTCTGAATCACGACCGGGAGCAGGCTCACCTTCACCGATTATCTTTTAAGGAGTATTTGGCACAAACAGCAGCTACTACAGAGCAGTTCAGTTTGCCTCTGTTTGTTTACTCTTGTGCCGGCTGATGACGCAATCCCACGTCCTGCACACCAGATCACACCAGATCACACCAGATCACACCAGGTCACACCAGATCACACCAGATCACACCAGATCACAGTCGACAACACAAGATGTGATGATCTTGTAAAACTTCAAAAATCCCTTGTTCTTTTTGTTTTTCATTTGCGGTTTAGAGCCATAATAGAGGTGAAGCTCATGTAGGAGTACCTTAGATGAGACAAAAATGTCTGGACGTCTGATGTTCCTCTCTTAGGAGTCATCATAGTGGACTCTGTCTTACCCGTCTTCTGCATCTTTCTCTGTCACGCCAGCCAACTGCATGTCCATGCCATCACCTCCAGAAATCTCCTCCTTGGTCCTACTCTTCATTCTGAATTGCCTGTAGGTGTGAACGTGAGCGTGCATGGTTGTCTGTCCTTGCATGTGGCCCTGTGATGGACCTGTCCAGGTGGACCCCTGCCTTTAGCCTGCAATGCGTCTGGATGGGCTCCGACAGACCCCCGTGACCCTGAGAAGGAGTAAGCGGGTATAGAAGATGGATGGATGGATGGATGGATGGATGGATGGATGGATGGATGGATGGATGGATGGATGGATGGATGGATGGATGGATGGATGGATGGATGGAAAGCTTATTCATGTGTGTGTGTGTGTGTGTGTGTGTGTGTGTGTATGTGTGTGTGTGTGTGTGCATGTGTTTCCTTTTTTGCAGTTTTAAATGTATACGTCAGCATCTAAGTTGTGATGAAATCGTGTTTCCTCTCAACTTCCGCTTCAACCCATCAAACTCGACTTCCCTCCCACGCAGCAGCGGTGTCTTCATCAAGTTAAAAGTTCAACTTTATTTTAACTCTCCAGTTCAGATCCAGCTGACTTGACCTTTTCTCGTCTAAAATGTGACTTTGGCCTCTGACCTGCGATTTACTGCAGAAGTCGCTTCCTCTTTCCACCGAAACACCAACCTTCTGACAAGAGTTTATGATGATTTGGAGGTGTTTTGTTCTTAGATGCAGCGCTGTGGAGGTCAGCTGAAGTCACCTGATCAGTCAACTAAACCTTTAAACCGGAACAACGCTTCATAGACGTCAGCACTTTTCTTTTTCACACTAAAGTCAATAAGGATGTGCTTCTGACGGTGACGCCACTGCCTTTCTCTTGTTATACAGTTAAGCTTTAATGTGCGCGTGCGCGTGCGTGTGCACGTGCGCGTGCGAGATGTTTGCAGGCTCAGGTTTCAGTCCACTTCCAGCAGAGGTGTGACTGCTGCCTCACATGTCAGACAGTTTCCATGAACCGCTGCTGGTGAAGTCCAGTCCTCGAACCGTTTTCTTTATCCGCCGTAAACGAGACGCAACCTGACGGCACCAAACACACTCGGCAAGAAACGCCGGAGCTGCAGGAGGGGAAGCTAATATTTGTGAAACAGTAAAAACCCAGCAGGCGTGTTTCCGTCATCACCTCTGCGCCGATGCCACGTCTGGGTCTGAAGGGCGAGAGCGTGTGAACGTGGACATGTGAGCACGCCAGACGTCACGGCTGCGTTTTTTCATGCGGACACACAAACACGGCGCTGCTTCGGTGACACGGCGACTCCAGTTTATACCTGCACACTCATCAGAGGCTGCGTTTCTAAGAATTATTTCATTAATGTTTCATTTATTCTTATTTCATTGATGTAACCGTCCTGACAAACCGGTCGGTTGCATATCTGATCTGCTTATGCTGATCTAAAATTAGGATTAGACGCGTTTCAGCATTTTTTCCTCATTCTGCCGTCATCTTTCTGCGTTTCCCAGGAACACCAACACCTTCAACCTGTTTGATAACGTAAGAACTGCGCTTGATTCAACGGGTCCCCAACAGGGGTGGTGGTGGTTAAGTCTCTTTCACCACTTTGAAAGCACATTTTTCATTAGGATGGATCCTGGGTAGTTTTTATGCTCCCTAATCCGTTGTGAGGACTGGCCAAAAACAAGGATTTTAAACAGTGAAAGTTGTGCACTGCTGCCACAATGTGTTAATGGAGCAGTAATGTTGCAGACTCAGTGGATCCTACCAGGACCGTCACCGTAAATGGGGGCGCGACAGCTGACGGGTTCGCGGACCAGGTCGGCCCCGTTACTATTCCTTCAACTCAGCACTTCTGATGGAAACCCACCTGAAGATCAACTCTTGTTTTGTCTCCTGCCTGGTAAATCTCTAATTGTCATTACTTTCTTGAGGCTCATAGTCGCCTCTGCTGTGATGTCCACAGATTCGTTGTTGTTCCATAAAACAATAAGCAGCTGTCGCAAGAGAACCGAGAGTCCAAACTGTTCTGGTGCTGATTTAATGACAAACCCTGCAGACAGTTTTACATTTGTGGTTGGTTATTTATGTTTCTCTATACTATTTTATTTACACATTTGTGTGTGTGTGTGTGTGTGTGTGTGTGTGTGTGTGTGTGTGTGTGTGTGTGTGTGTGTGTGTGTGAGTGTGTGTGTGTGTGTATGGTCTTTTTTATGTGACTTTTAGGATGTGTTGCAGCAATTAAATCTTTCACATCAGTCCACCAAAACTGTACCAAAAGCAACAACCGAGCTGAACGTCTCAGGTTAAAACCACAAAAGAGAATCCTCTGATTTGATGACATAAACATTAAACTGTGTCCAGAGTTCCTAACGGTGTAGTTAGGAACATCCACTTACAGGAGTATAATCTGGTCCCCCACTAACTCCTGACGGTGACATAAAACGTCTCAGTCCGTCCCAAAATCTCCTCACTTTTTCCATAAATGCTCCCACTTCCACATGACTCCACACACACACACACACACACACACACACACACACACACACACACACACACACACACACACACACACACACACACACACACACACACACACACACACACACACTCTCCGCTTCACAGATGTTATCGTTTTGTTTCCTCCCAGTTTCATTTTCTGGTGAAACTCTATTTTCTCTCTTTCTCTTTAAAAGCCAGGAGCATCACATTTGTGAACGAAAGCCCGTATCTCTCTCTTTCTCTCGAGGGAACAACCTTCAGAAGCTGTACAGCGGCGGGAAAACAAACACGTGCGCACACATGCCTGTGTGTGTGCACGCTGCAAAAAGTGAAGAGCAGAGATTAAATTTTACTTTTGTAAAAACAACACTGGAGTCAAAGACCAGCAACGAGGTGAATATGTTCTGTCATAATTATTCTCTCCTCCGATGAAGGCTGGTGCTTCCGTTTATTTAGCTGCTGGAGTTTTAAAATCCTATAAAATCATAAACTTGGTCCAGAGATTCTGGACTTTCTCTCCTGCTGCTTCTCTAACAACACGATGGAGGAGGAACAAATGGGATCTGTGGACGTAATACGTGGAGCTGAAGCGGCCGACGTTTTGTTCTGTTGCGCTAACTTTGATAAAACTTTCTGTAAGTAAGAAAACATTTAACCGTCTAACAATATTTTGAGCTGCTCCCGTCCCGCCTGACACAGCCGAGCAACCAAACACGATCAGCCACTGCCAACGGAAAACCACATCACGGACGGGACCGACGCCAAAGTCATCCGTGACGAAAGCTACAAACACCGTCACTGGATCAGGAAAGCCATCCAGATCAGAAAACGGCCCGAGGTCCATCAACAGGGATGAGGGAGGCCACATCCTGCCCCACACCTGGATGTGGTCCTCAGCAGGGCCTCGGACAGCAGGGGGCGCGGTCATCCTGCCGGCTCAACAGCTCATCTGAGAAAAGGCCCATAAACAAAGTCAGAATGTCGTTTTAACCACAATAAATAAATAATTCACTTACTGTAAAAGCTGATCAAAGTTCAATACAAAAACCGTTTTTTATTTGTAAAACTTAAACTGGTTTATCTAAATGCACCAAAAACAAGAGTGTGACTCAGACCGACAACGAGCGACTTTCAAGTCATTTTTTGTAGTGTGTGTGTAGGTGTGTGTTACCACACACACACACGCACACACACTCTCTCTCTCCCTTTGCTGGTCCTCCGTCCCTCCCTCCTCTGATTGGACGCTGCACTTTTGGCGGGCTTTTCTCCTCCTCGTGACCGCCAGAGCCGCTGGCCACTCGGGAACAAAGGTTCAACGGGGTTGTTTCCATGACGACGCATCCTCCCTGAACGCATCCTGCTCCGTGAACGAGCCGCCGTGAGGCTGAATCAGCACACGGACGAGCTCGGCTGCAGCTGATCAGGACCTCCAGGAGTTTTTAAGTCAGAAAAATATCTATTAAAGGGGGTGACGTCACAGAGCTACACTTTCAGGAAGCATCTGTTAAGTCATCTAAGGATTAAACAATGACTGTCAGCTCGGGGAAATGCACCGTTGTCAGATGTGCTGTTCTCACAATGAGACGGCGGATGTTCAGATTAAATCTCGCTGTTCTTTAACAGTAACTAAAAACAAACACTTGTGTTGAGTTCAACTCGTTGAAAGTCGTGCGGCTCCGCCTTCACGGCGTGTTCGTGTACCGTGTAAAGTCTCCAAACCTGGCGACGCTTGTCCGCCGTTACCTGATACGCATTTCTCTTCATCTTGTACTCGTCACGCACCAAACGCAGGTCGCGCAGCGGGGGCTCCAGCTTTCACGCTCCTGTCGCTCAGTCTGGCTGGAAGCTGCGCCGTGTGACGTCACGCACAGACGATTTACGCCCTAGTCTGAAACGCACAGCAGCTCAGCTCGAACCTAATCCTCTTACCCAGCAGATGGGCGCTGAAGACTAGTAAAAATGAGCCTCGTGGGTGTGTGGAAGAGCCTTCATCATTTTAATTACACGCATGAAAACACAATTATGAAATAATGAAAATATCTGTACCGGACCTACCAGTCAATGTCTGGATCAGCTCCAGAATGAGCCTGCAGAGAAGAGGATGGATGGATGGGTGGATGGATGGGTGGGTGGGTGGATGGATGATGGATGGGTGGGTGGGTGGATGGATGGATGGATGGATGATGGGTGGGTGGATGATGGATGGGTGATGGATGGATGATGGGTGATGGATGGGTCGGTGATGGATGGATGATGGGTGGGTCATAGGTGGGTGATGGATGGGTCGGTGCTGGATGTAATCTATGGGTGGATGATGGATGGATGGATGGATGGGTGGATGGATGATGGATGGGTGGATGGATGATGGGTGGGTGATGGATGGGTGATGGATGGATGATGGGTGGGTCATAGGTGGGTGATGGATGGGTCGGTGCTGGATGTATGGATGGGTGGATGATGGATGGGTGGATGGATGATGGGTGGATGGATGGATGGATGATGGATGGATGGATGATGGGTGGGTCATAGGTGGGTGATGGATGTTTTTGCTCATGAATCAGGGTTTACCATCTAAATCTTAGTGAAAACAACATAAACGTCCAACAGGTCCAACATGAACTATCAAACAAAAACCAGAAGAGGAGGTTCCTGCAGTTCAGCAGTACTTTTACACAGGTTAGATTTATTCCATTTATTGGTATTTGTCTTTGTTTTGTGACTCTGCTGGCAGGAAGTGAGACAGCAGCCGCTGAAGGTCCAAACCTACAGGTGAGTGAAGTCACAAATAAAAAGGATTACCTGAAAAACAATGACAGCACAACCGCTTAAATCTGTGCACGTTTCATGCTCTTCTTCTGTTTTGTAAGATCACATTTTCAAAAAACTTGAGATTAGTATGAGATTTCTGTTGGGAGTCGGAGCTGTTGACAAAAATCTTTAATATTTAAAACACAAGTACAACCCACGGAGGGGGCGGGTCAGGATGCTAACTCCTCCCCCATAAACAGGCTGCTGTGAGCAGAGATGTAAATATGCGGTTGAAGCCGCATATCATGTTAACTTTTGAGATAAAACAATATTCAAACAGGGTATTTATTGTATTGAGCTTTTCCATCAGGGTGATTTAAATAATGATAATAAAACTGAAAGAAGATGCTTTGTTTGCGTGTGTTTTTTCTAACTCCACAAAGATGCCAAACACTCACTTACAGCAGTTTTATTAATGTTAAGACAGAGAGACTTTGTGGATGTCATCAAAGACCACTGGCTCTTGTCGGGCCAAAGTGAAAGTCAGAAAGGCAGGTGGTCAACCTCCACCCTCAGATCAGCGCAGCTGCGCGGGACGACGCACATTCATCCACCCCGCTGGATCCAGGAAACAAAAATAAAGGAATATCAGCGTCAGAGCCGTGAAGGCAAACAGATCCAGCTCAAACTTGGCAGCCGGTCCGGAACAGAGTGACGTCTGTTTGCGGACGGATCAGGCGCTTTGTTCCCGGTCAACGGATCAGATCGGCGGCCTGCAGACGAGCTTCAGCCGAACCGGCTCACGGAGGACCTCTGCTGGGGGGAAAGCCGCGCTTTTATGGCATTTACTCATTTCCAAGGAAGACTTTAGCATTTATAATCATACCCACACGTTTGTGCTAAATATGAGGTGGTCTTTACCACTGTGAAGTGTTGATTTCACACATGAACAGAATTTATTTGATTATTTGGTTTTACGCTGCTGATGCACAAACCTCCACCTGAAGTCCAAAAGACGTTTGTTTTCACGTTTTAACTGCTGGATATTACACTTATTTCATCGATCTCATTCACTTGTTTTTGCTCACATTCACACAAACTGACCACCAGATGTTCAGGGTTCAAAGTCTGGATCACGTGGACAGAAGACCCTGGAGGGATCGATCCTCCGACCACCGGCGCTCAGCTGCACCGATTTCTGATGTTGACGGACGATCGTCGGGTTTCTTTAGTCTTCTTCTAACAGCTGAGCAGTGTTTCACCAAATAAAGTTTTATTTACCAAAACGTCCTGAAAGGTGGGACGACCGATATCCTGATGGAAAAAGCGCGCGCGCGTGCACGCACGCGTCTCACACACGTACGAGCAGATGTGCGCGCGCAACGACAGGACGATCAGCGGCGTGTCAGAGTCGTGTTTGCAGAGTGCAGGTCGTCACATGGCACCACGGCAACATGAGACAAAATGTTTCCACGACGCCGTCCAGCAGAGGGTCAGGCTGCCCCGCAGCGTGCACGACCCGCAGCGTGCACGACCCGCAGGACGCCTAGTATCTGCGTCCGTTCTTGTTTTTCTGTCCTTATTAGGACACGTTCCTTTATTTTCCCACCTTGTTGGAACAGGTCGTCTTCATTAAAGTCGTGGTTATCGTTTAGGTGTTTGGTTAGGTTATGCAAGGACAGGCGGATCCGTTCATTACAAACTGAAAAACCTCAAATGTCTCATTCTCAGCTCTCAGTGGTGACGCCACAAAAGGTGATTCAGCAATTCTGCGTTTTTACGATTTACCTTAAACTTTCATTAAAGCTTTGTTTGTTTCCAAGACTGACAGAAATATGAATCTGCTCTTCGACTTCCCCAAACATAATCGAAATGGCTTAAAGAACAATAATAAACAAAACAACCCTGACTTGAGGAGCTAAAAACTCCAAACAAACTTTCTGCACACAAAACTACAGCAGCTAAGATTATTCCTAGTGTGCAGCACGGAGGTGGCAGCGCCATGCTGGGAGCAGCAAGGCCGAGAAGACGGGTCCGATCCAGAAGACGCATGAATAGAGGCAAACGCACAAGAGCATAGGGGAAAAGCAGATTAAAAAAGATATTTTAAATCAATTTAGACTGAAACTAATGATTTGCTTTTTCTTGTAAATCGAATGGAATGACTGAACGAGAACTGGACACCTGACCTCTGAACCGCCAGAAGAAATGATGTCAAATGAAAACTGCTAGTACTTATAATGTGGTACTAAAGGTGTTTAATGGCTGAAAAGCAAAATGTCATGTTGCAGCTGACATGATGCAGCTTCGTGCCATGTGGGATGCCTCAGGGATCTAAACTTAGACCCACTTCATTTCCCTACATATTCTACCTTTTAGAGCCAGAGGTTATTTCACAGGTTTTACTGTAGTTATACGGTTACACGTCATCAAAACAAGCTTTATTGAGAACTGAGCAGTCCGAGCGTGTAGCTTCTTCGTGTTGGCTGCATGTGGTTGACACACAGACGATGTCAACACATTCAGAAAGACCGGAGTCTGCGAGTTAACGTCACAACAGCAGCTTGTCAATACTGCCATCAAACCTGTACCAGAAAAAACAACCCGTTACACCGGTGCGTCTTCAAAATCGCAGGATGTAGATTGTTAGGAGAAAGTTGGCTCGTGAAAACTTCAACCGTGACCTAGTTGCATTAGTCGTTTCAAATCATGAACGTGAACTTTTTAGAACTCAGGTTAGGGTTTGAACTCTATCTTCAAAGACCCCTCCTCCACCGTTATCTGTGGGATTTCTGGAGGCTGTGTCCTTCTGCTTCCTTTATTCTGCCGCCGTTTGGTTTGAGATAACAGGCCTGTTGAGCACACAGCGTGAGGTCAGCGCTTGCCCTCGCCGCTGTGATCATCGTGCTCAGTGCCGCCGCCGCCGACTCGCTTGACTGTTTTATGGAGGAAACGCTGCCGAAACAGTGACTTGAGTCACACTTTGTAGCAGCACTAAGGCCATAAAACGTCCTCACATCTTTTACGTATCAGTTTCAATCTTGAAGGACATCGTTCAGGTTTGTTGTGATGTCAGAAGTTCTGTTTTTCTCACTTTGCCACAGCGAGTTTATTTATGGAGCCTTATCAGCGACCGCCTGGAAAACTGCTCACCAACAATTTAAAGAAGCAGCAACACGTTCAAACGAGGCTCGCCAGAAAACTGATGTTCTTCAGCAGGAGTCTCGTCTGCGGATCTGCGGGTCTGCAGGTCTGCTGGCGCCACCGAACGAACGTAATGTTAGTTGGCATCATAGGGTAAGTTAAGCTATGAGCTTATATGAGTAAACGATGAGTGAACTGCGGCGGGCGTGGCCTCAGCCACTCTTCAGAAAACCTTTGGGTGACATCACAGGTTTGTCACCAGTGATGACAAACGTTCTAGTAGCCGGCTGGATTCCTTCAGGTGTCAAACATCTGTATCTTGACATTTACAGCAACATCTGGCCTGATGAGCCAGAATACATTTTAAAATTACCAAGAAAAGACAGCAGATTATTTTATTTGGAGGATAAATAAATGAGCCAGCGAGAGAAGCGACTGTAACAAACGCAGTCCTGTCGGGAAGACTCCTCCTGCCTCGATGCTGTGAGCATCTCCAAGTGTGTCAGACACAGATGCATGTGTGCGACGGAGGAAAATGCTGCAGCAGCTCGTTGCTTTGGCCTGTTGTTCCCTCCGATGGTGCAGAGAGGAACTGCAGCTGGTGCAACACTGGTGCAACACACGGATTCATGCAGAGCCGCTGTGATGTGGCCTTGAGTCACTGAGAAAAGAGCGCTCGCCTCCTTCACTATCTGGGTCAGCGTGACTCACCGTGCTGACAGCGGAGGCTTTTATCCAACAATGACTAAGGACCATCTCACCTAAATATGTGTTTAAAGAAGTGGGTCCTGCTGACCCTGAGGATGCTCGGATCTGTGAACAGACGAAGACCTGGTTCCTGTATTTAAGGCCGGCGCCGTGCATCTGTTGCCCCTGAGCACCAGATGACTGAATGACAAAAAAGCCAGAAACAAGAGAAACAATGAAATAAGAAGTCACTGATATCATCAACAGCAGCAGGTGAGAACTTCAAGCGGTGACTCAGCTCAGTTCTTTCTTTCATTTCCACATCAAAGACGTTCAAACTGCACTGGATCCCGCAGAAACCTTTTCCCCTGCCAGTTTACTCCCAGTGCTGTCCGTCTACTCGCTTGCAACGGCCCCCAACATGCATCAGTGACTTTGAGCTGCTGCTCATCCTCCGAGCCCAGACTTTACCGGACTCTTGTCATGAACGTGCACAAAGCTCCTGATGTCCGGGTCTCTTTCAGTCTCTAATCCTGCTTTGGATCCAGTTTCCAAAGTGTCCCAGAGCTCCTCTCAGTTTCGACTAATAACCACAACATGAGCCGTGTTTGAGGAGGACGGCGTCTCCGGGGCGACTCGGTTTTAAACGAGCTCCTGAGTCCCACCTCATCCAGCTGACGGTCACCTGAGCTTCAAAAGGAAGATTGCAACTAAAGCGGAGCCGAGGTGTTTTTTCTTTGTTTTTCCTACAAACATCATCTGCTTCACACACAAGCCAAACACGCCTCACGTTTCATTGGTTTAGATTCACGTGAAAATAAAGGAAGTACGAGGTGTCCTCAGACTTTCAGGAGGATCCAGGCAGGCTCAGAAAACAAGATCAAAGTGAGAAATTACTAAAAGCTTGACAGAAAATGACAGTTTATCCGCGTGTGCTCGTCTGAGTCACGTTCGGATTCATGTCTCTGTTCACATCATGAATGATGAGGATGTTCATGTGAGGGGACAGCGTTTTCCATCACTTCCCTCCATGTTTCTAACCCCTTTTGTGTTGAAGTGTAGTAGAGGCTTGAAGAGACTTTGCAGCACCTGAACTTCCTCTCATCAGTTCATCACGTACGCTTCAAGACTTGAGCTCGGATCGACAAAACATGGAAAGAGGGAACAGACTTTGGCGTGCTGCTGCCAGAGGCTCTGAACCAGTGGGTCTAGTGGTTTCGGTGGGTCCGCTGTGTCCTCTGGAGAGGGCTTTGTGAGTGCGCCCCACCCTGGCCGTAATTACACCCCCAGGATGCTCTGCGGATGTTTTTAACGTGGGTGTGAATCACGAGCAGCGGCAGGCTGGGAATGATGAGGATTTTCCTGTCTCGGTGGGTTCCTCTGATAACTGGATGTGGTGGGCGGAGACGCGTACTGTGACATCAGCAAAGTCAGGGGTAGCTGTTATTGATATATTTATAAAAGCAGCGGCCTAAATGATTTGAAGGTTGTCCATAGAGTTTAGTGTGTTTTTGAGCGGATCGCAGGTGTGTTGAGGGAGGAGGCCGGCTGTAAGCAGGACGGCGTTTAAAAAGCTGCCACAAACGGCAGGTTTAACATCACCAAGAACCGGACGGGGGTATTTTTATTTTTTATTTACCTGTGGTTCGGCGCTTCGGCACCAGAAGGAAAGACGCACAGCAGAAACTGCGTCCTGACTCCTACTGCGATGTTGAACCCCGGAACTGAGGAACACCTGTCGATCATGAGTGACAGATCTCACAAAGAACATGGCTTAAGTGATATTATCAGACAATGGTCATTTCAGCAAACATAACAAAAGTAAACTTACCAAAGGAAACTTTAGGCTGCCAGGATTGTCGCAGGATTCGTTGTCACCAAGTCTCCTCCAGCACGTCCACAACACACGCGAGAATCAAAACTACAGGCGGTCCAACAGAAGTGTGCCAACGTTACAGAGACAGTAAATAAAAGACACCAAAGCCATTGATCACGGTCATTTTTATCACTACTCCCACAGTGGATGTCAAAGATGAAGAAAACACGTCTACAGAGTTGGTTCATGTTGATTGTTTAGTCCTTCGCTGGCGTCTCCGCCGTCCTCCAGGCTTCAGATCCTCAGACATCAAGTTCACTGGGTTTCTCCTTAAAGCTTTTCTACAAAAATATGAGCAACGCCGATGCAATCACATCATCAGATCAATAAATCAACAAAAATACAATCAGGATATGTGTACATACATTTTAATATAAAGATTTAATTGTCTCCCAGCAAGAAAAGCACTAATATCAATCAATCAATCAATCGATCAGAAAATCTCTAAAGTACCAAAGAAAAAAAACAGCTTTACTGTATCTTCAAACATAATAAAGCTTCAATCGGCTGCAGAGAATCCAAAACCACCCAGAGATTTCTGTGGAAGCAGCTGATCGGAGCCGCGGCCTCAAGGAACGCCGCGATCCCGCCGAGATCCCGCCGAGATCCCGCCGCGATCCCGCCGCGATCCCGCCGAGATCCCGCCGAGATCCCGCCGAGATCCCGCCGAGATCCCGAGCCCCAAACCGCGGGCGCTGTAAACCAGACTGGCGCTCCAGTTAAGCTCGCCAGAACACGTAAACTTACAGCTTCTCAAGCGTCGATGTCGCCCGACTTTGTTCATCCTGAACAGAAACAGTTCGGCCCGTTTTCACTTTTACCTCGACAGCAGAAACGACCTCGACGTTCGTGCAGCAGCTCCGACAACAGAGAGCAACTCGTGCAGAGCAGCTGCACGTCCTGGTTTACCGGCGAGGTGGGCGCAGAGGCAAGATGAGGCGACGAGATGAGGCGACGAGATGAGGCGACGAGATGAGGCGACGAGATGAGGCGACGAGATGAGGCGACGAGATGAGACGCCATTTCAAAAGTGGATGAGGAGCAATTTACCACAGATGAAATGAACGGTAATCTGGCTCCAACACGGGTGAGAACATCCCTCGTGTCCTGATTATTACAAAACGAGACTAAAGACTCAGTCGACGCCACTGGACATGTCATTTGAAAGTTTGTAGTTAAAATAAATATCAGGTAAGAGGTTGGTCGAAACGCTTTAACCGGTTTGGATCCAAAACAGGACCAGCTATTTTGGCCCAACAGAACTCCACTAAAATCACATCCGTCACAAAACGGAGGCTTCTGATTGGCCAGAAGCCGAAACGCCGCGCTGGACGACTTCTCTCCTCTCAGGCGAAGACCAAGACCGTCCAGGATGTTTCTGAGATTCACTTTCTACACATCCTCGAACCAAACGGCTGCGAACGTGTTCGAAAAGTGTCAAAATGTGTAAAAGTGTCAACTTTAATCTCATTTATCAGCCAGTTTTGGTTTTTTTTTTCTTTCTTTTGTCGCACAGACAAACTAGCAGAGCTCATAAATACAACCTCAACTCTGTAGTTCTACTGTGCTGTTAAGACGTCAAATATTTATTATTAACAAAGACACATGTAAAGACTTGTGGACATTTTAAGGTGCGCACACAAATCAGTGTTTTAGTTACTGAACTACAGATTAAACCAGAACCAGAACCAGACGCCGACGTCAAGTCCAAACACCCCGACTCGTCGCTGCGGGACAAACAAGGCGGTGAACGACGGCGTCGCCGCCGATGCAGAAGCGCGTTCGAGCGCAGCGTCACTGACATCTTCTATCATGAAAAGTCAGTTCATTTCTTTAGTAATCCATCAACATTTTTTATAAAATGTTAAACAAAATCAAATACTGGCAGTGTTTGAATGTTTGTGCGGGTTGCCTCTAATTATTACATTTTTCTGACCAATTCTAAGTTTATTTTTGTGGCTAAAGAGGATTAAATGACTAATCTCTCCCTGGGGAGTCAAAGTGGCTTTGGCCTCACTTGCGGCGTTTTTCAACGTCCTCATTCCCACCTGCAGGAGGACCAGCCTGAGACGCGGCGACAGAAAAGCTGCGAGGGCGACGTGAACCCACCGTTATAAACCCTGACGCGACAGAAACCTTCACAGAGTCACACACGAGGGCTCCCGTCGCCAAACGCGGGCCCGCCCAGGTTTTTGACGTTTGGGGAAAAAGTCGCCAGACGTGGTCGTGACCTCTGGAAACGCTGAAACTGCCTGCGAGTCGTTACGTCTGCGTCCGTCACTAGCTGCGACTCAGCAGCTGTTCGTAGCCGCTCGACAAATTAAATCAATTCAATCGACACAGTAAAGCAGAGTTTCTCCTGCGGGACGATAATCAGCCCTTTTCTCCAACCTGCGGTCTGTAAAGGCACCGATCGGCATCTCAGGTGCAGAAGCGGTTCTCAGTCGACGGTAAGGGGTTCGAACCCATGACCCATTTCAAAGGAGGCGGAGCCTCCAGCAACGAGCTAGTCAGTTGACCTCCGAGGTGCTTCCGAAGATCGTTTTTGTTCTCATATTTACAAATCTTCTGTTCAAGTCAGTGTTTTATTCCAGAGTGCTGAGCGCCCGTTGAGACGACCCGGATCCAACGTAAGACTTTCTACGACGGTGGCCAACGACCCAACCAGCCAAATAAAAACACCCAACATGGTTCAACCATGCAAAGCCGTTCAGTTACCGGAGTAAAACAATAAACCCTTCCCTCCAGGGTTAGGCAACAAAAAAACAACAAAAAAAATCCAACCTGCCCGGGACGGAAGAGGACCTAAGAAGCAGTACCGGCCTCCGGTCTGGTTAAACACCATCATCTGAGCAGGAAATAAGTACTAAAAACTAAAACAATCAACGGCCGAATCCGCAAGAAAGAGTCATGCAAAAACATTAATCAACAAAAAATAAAAGCTTAAAAGCCTGATGACAGAAACCAAACGGCCTGAAAGGAAGCAGAAGTTCATGAAGTAAACGTTTAGTTCCAGCGATCAAAGAGTCCGTTTGTAAAGTCAGCAATCTGAAAGCGTGTTTCATTTCGTCCTGTGCGTTCGGCTGACAACCGCGTACCTCATTTCAGGTCCTGAAGCTCATAAACGTAATGATTCTCCAGCAGCGATAGAAGCCTGTCGATTGATGAACCTCATTTGTGATTGGCTGGAGAGGGTAGGACGGGGGCGGAGCGATCGTCGGTGATAGTCCTCCGGAGTTTTACTTTTCTGATGAGTTTCAGCATATCTCCTCCTCCTCCTGCCCCCTCCGGGCTCTGCTGCTCGGAGCTCTGATCCTGGATTGAGGAGGGAGGAGCCTGGAGGTGATGGACAGTGCTGTACTCGGGCTTCGAGGGCTCTCCCTGGGGAGACAGAACCTGGGGCGGGGCCTGGTACTGGGCCTGGTGCTGCTGTTGAAACAACCTCCTCTTCTCCAGCTGGCTCAGAAGCTGTGGATCCCCATCCGGTGGTGGAAACTGATCTTGCAGATGTTGCTGTGGCTGCTGGGGTGGCTGCAGGAGTGGCTGCTCCATCTGCTGATGCTGCTGCTGAAACTGCTGCTGCTGAATCTGGAACTGCTGGTTGTGCTGCTGTAGTTGACTACATTGCTGTTGGTGGTTTAGGTGTTGGATGATTTGCTGCTGCTGCTGATGCATCTGCTGCTGCTGCTGTTGAAACAGTTGTTGATGCATCTGCTGCTGCTGCTGCTGATGCATCTGCTGCTGCTGCTGCTGCTGATGCATCTGCTGCTGCTGCTGTTGTTGATGCATCTGCTGCTGCTGCTGTTGCAGGCACTGTCTCTGTTGTTGCTGCTTGATACTGCCTCCCTCTGGTGGCAGGGAGGGAACTGTAGGAACAGGCACCGGAATGGGCATCTGACCTGGGACGAGCTGGTAGTACTGGGAGGAATAGGAAGATAAAGCACTGAGGCTCTGGGTGGAAGTGCAGAGTTTACTGTGGCCTAAACCTCCCACTCCTCCAGCAGGCGCCACTGTGGAAACGTTCTCATCACTACCACCCGTTCCTCCGTGGGCTTTGAGGGGGACCTGCGGGGTGCAGATGGGAATGGGAACCCCTCCGCTGATTGTGCCTCTGCGATACGCCGGCTTGGACGACGGTTTGCGCCTGATGGTTGCCGTGTGGGATGGCAGATGGTGGGCAGACCCGCCGCTCAGGTTCAGCCTCGGCCAGGAGGCTGACGGTAGAAGCCGGACGCTTGGACTGGACAAACTCTCTGTACTGGAATCTGAGGTCGGAGTTCCTCGGGATAGTCGAGGATTTGTCGAAGTCCGACTGGCTGCTGCCGTGAGACAGCTGATGGAAGGAGATGGAGTCTGCATCTCCGTGGAGAGAGATTGATTCGTAGTCAACTGTAGAGAGAAAGAGAGGAAAATAATTGTTGGTCTGGTCTGTCTTGATATGTTTAGAAGCTGTTTGTGTAAATAAACATTTGTGGGAAGCATGAGTGTGGAAAGTCGAAATGAGATGACCATATCCCTTCATGGAAATGACGTAAAACTGTCAGGATATAGGAACTTTATTGTGTAAAGAAAGGAAATCTTGACTAATTTGTGTCTTAAGGTTCAGTTTTTTTGTGTTTTTTGGTTCCAGGAAGGAATCAAACAAAAAAATATGCTGTTTTTCTGTCCCACGTGACTGAAGTGTTTCAGATGCAGAACAACTTTCCATTTCTAGAGCTATCAACAACTCTCAACTACTTTCCAGCAGCTGTCCTGGTGTTGCCTTGTGGTGTGGGCTGTCCTTGCTGCCGCCGTCTGTGGTGGGTAAGGGTGGTGGCCGTGTCCTGGCCCCGTCTGGTGTTGGTCATGTTGGCCTTTCATCCGCTGGTGTCTGGCGGGTGGGGGGAGTGGTGCTGCGGCTGCCGGGCAGCTCAGGGGGTGGCGGTCTGTTGGGGTCGGTTTCTCTTGGTTCCGCTGGTGTGGTGGACTGGGTTGTGGCAGCCCTATGCCCTTGGGTTCTGGCCCAGCCCTGCTGTCGGGGGGTGCAGGTGCCAGGTGGCTGGTCTCCCTGCTGTGGTGGGGGGCCGGCCGGTGGTTGTGTGTTGGCGTTGATGACGACAACAATAACTGCCTTTTTTGGTTGTTGTAGTCCTGCTTACTGATTATGAAACCAGCGATACGACACCAGTCCGGTAACGTTATATTGGCCTTACGGTTGTGGTTTCTGTATTTGTCTTTGCTGTCACTAGTATCATCATCATTATAAAAGTGTATTTGCAGGTATGTTCCTCTCCGTGTATATATGTATATGTACAAGTGAATATATATTTAACGTGTAAATGAATATATGTATGTTTATATTTAAATGTTTGTAATGCAGACATTCAGAATATTTAGACCTGCATGCATCTCACACACACACACACACGCACACACACACACACACGCACCACACACACACACACACACACACCATAAACACACACCACAAAACCACACACACACCACACCAACACACACAACCACACACACACACTCACACACACACACACCAACACACACTCACACACACACACACGCACACACACACACACACGCAAGCACCACACACACACACGCAAACACCACACACACACACACACAAACACCACACACACACACACACAAACACACACACTCACACACACACACACACTCACACACACTCACACACACACACACACACACACACACTCACACCCACACACACACAACAGCACCACACTACACAAACGCAAACAGCACACACACAC